>JAQIVE010001534.1:0-24346 GCA_034698285.1 Sminthurinus bimaculatus | reverse complement strand
ATTTAATTCAAAATTTGTTTTGTTGTTGCAAAATTTCGAAAAATTTCAAAAAAAATCTTGCTCGCTTCGCTCGCCTACTTGTAAGCTTAAATAGTACTCTCTCTTGAAATGTCTTGTACTGAAATGTTAACAAAAAACTTTTGACAGTAGTTCTGATTTCTGATTAGTGGTCAGTGAAAAAAGCAAACGTTTGTGACCTAATAGAAGCTGTAATGTGATAGCAAAATGAAAACTCCCGGTTCGTCCGATTATTGATTTAGGACCGTTTAAATATTGGGAGAGAAATTCTTGGAACGCTATTAAAATACCTACATAGTATTGTAGAACGAGCCCAAACTTCCCTAATTTCTCAGCACACGGTAGGTTTTAGTAGGCAACCAAATTTTTTTAAGACTTTTCGGTTTTTCATTCAGAAAAATGCCTCCGGAATTTTTTTTAGCATTTCAGACTAACATATCTGAAGTGTTTAGGCTATATTTTTCTTCCAACGGGCATAAATCTGGAATTCTACATCAAAATTAATATAGCAGTACTGACTGAAACTGTTTACAATTTGCCGGTTTTTCAGTCGAAAATTTGACCATTTTTTGTCCGAATCCGGTCAGAATTCCACCGAATTCGTACAAATTTTTTTTCGGCCTTCGGCCGAATTCGGTGGCATTAGTTTTACCTTTGGACATTTGTGCCAATTTTTTTGCCGGACTCGCAGGGAAATTTTGATGAATTTGGCGGAATTCTGAGCGGATTTGGCGTGATTCAAAATGTATCCAAAACCATTGAAATCGACTTATGTATAACATTTTATGTGGAAGTTACGCTACTAGAACTTATGAACTTTGCAAGCTTAACGATTTAGTTAGCTTATACTAGGTAAAATTAAAATTGGGCAACATGTACTGATTTGACGGTACGAAAATCTGGCAGCTATATTTATCATATTTCTCATATCATAGTCACTATTATTAACCTCAAAATCGTAGACCTTTTTTCCATTTTCTGACTCTGAATCTCTGAATTGTACACAGTGTAGAATCGCTGTCATATTATTAGACTGGGAAGCGGATGTACCTTATGGAGATAATTACTGTTGTGTATTTTATCAGGACTCGTATTACACCCATTACACAGTGCTGATAAACGTGAAACACAGGCTATATACATAGTATAATGTATACAATATACACACAGAGCACTTGTGAGGAATTCGGAGGAATTTAAATTAGTCAGAAAAGAAGAGGGGTCATGAAACGTTTGTCGTGTAGTTTGCATAGAATGTATCGCACGTACATAGTTGATGTAGTGTAAATGTCAATGAGATGATTCATTTATTTTTTCTTGTTATGCTCATGCCGAATGCTTGAAATATGTATTATTTCTTTTGTTCATTCAATCACAACCTTTTGACAGCCGATAAAGAAAAGGGAGATGGACTGCCAGTTTTAGTCTACGTCAACTCTGAAGTCGATGACCCAAAAGACCCCTGGGATGGCAGCTCCATGGCAGCCATTGGAAATATTATTGGTGAATATTTTAAAATTTATTCTCTTTTATTTAAACGAAAAAAACTATATTATTATGTATATTATCCTTTGAACGATTTAATGAGAATCCTGCTTTATATTTCGTCTCGTGATTTTATTCAGTAATAACTTTTCGATATCGTGTCGGTGTTTTGGGGTTTTTACAACCGGGATTTTCCGAGGACAACAGATCAAACTTTGGACTATGGGATCAACTAGCTGCTCTCCAGTGGATTAAGGGTATTTACACACAGAATCCTCTCGTAGTCTAAATAATTTTTATCCACCTATTATATAGCTATCATCAATCATGCATCATAAATCATAAACGACGTAAAGTATTCAATAACATTGCCATTAATATTCTTGCAATAATATGTCGATTGGATTTTTCGTGCAGAAAATGTGGACAAGTTCGGAGGCAATCCTAACATTATTACCCTCATGGGACATGATTTGGATGCAAATTTAGCCGGGATACTCGCCCTCTCAAAGATATCTGCGGATGCCTATGGTGGTAATAGTGATCATAATATTATGCATATACAATATACAGAATACAGAGAGATGTAATAATGCTCGAGAAAAACAAGAATTAAAAAAACCACTACAAGAATTTTTTCACGGTTCTTTATAGACGTGTTTTAGTTAATTATACGAGCGAGGATTATGTTACTTTTGTCCATTGTTCAGCCAAAGTAGAGAGGTAAATGTAGCGGAGGAAATAAAACGACGGACAAAAAATACTCTGAACATATATCTCTATAATTCCTCGCAATATATACAGTATATAGTGTGTGTATAACGATATAACGAAATGTATAATGCATAGTTTACATATTATGTATTTTTTCAGGACTCTTTGCACGTCTTATTCTTCTAAATGGAAGTCCTTTTTCCCCGACGTCCATAAATCATCAACCGCTTGATACCACGGTGAGCTCCGCATCCTTTCTTCTTGAATTGAAACAATTTTGGCACCTTACCAATACCGTCAGGCGGGGGTGACAGTTGAACGTGAACAGATGAACATACATACATGCATACATAAATGTGTGATAGTCTTACGGCTTGGAAAGCCAGCTTAAGTGAACGCTTTGCTTCCTTCTTTATTTACTTTTTCTTCGGATTAGAGTAATAATAAGTATGTAATTTCAATTATCGAGAACCTTAAAAGCATTAGTAAGTAAAGGAACTTTGTGTTTTTTGACAAACTTGTTACTCGCGATTAGTCTTACTTAGGCATATCACTTTCTCCGTTTTCCGCGTTTAAAACAAAGTTTAGACTCCTCCGCCTGCCTGACGGTATTCCATAATATATAAAATAAATACATAAAAGTGAGTGAAAAGGTGTGTATGCGGTATAAGTAAAACTATGTGTGTGTTTGTATAATGTAGACATAAGTATGCCTGTATTTTATGTATACTTATATACTATACACACATAGATTGTATATCATAGTCATAGTTGAAACGATGGAAAAGCAAAAGCTCACAACAAGTGTAGAGTTACCGATAAGATTTTCTGTGATTTGTTCAATGTTTGGCATTTCTTTGATGTTTGACTGTACACTGTGTCTATCTCTGTTTGTAATATGTCTGTGCACTCACTCACCCACTCCTCTCTTCTCTTTTCTTTTCTCTTTAGTTTCATCTCTCCTCGGCCCTAAGTTGTCCATTGCATGAAAGGACGAGTGGTGAACTTGTTTCGTGCCTCCGCTCAAAAACAACCCCACAATTGCTGACAGCCAGTGAGAACATGGGAACTCCTCTGCTTTCCTACCGGTTTGCTCCAAGTGTCGATGGTAAATGTTAAAATACATATATGTACATATATAATACGCGCACGGCTCTTTTACTCAACAGTTGCACATTTTTCAGTAGTAAACTGCTTACACAGACAGAGGACTTATAATATAGACAGACATAAACACTTACGTCTCCGATGAATATGTATCTTGTATTTTGCTTTTTCTCACGTACAATATGAGACGTACAAGTAAGTATACAGAAAAACAGACAGACACACATCACAAAACACCCTCTCTTACCCTAGTTGTAAGTTATAACCTGTCAATTTAACTTTTTTTCCTCACAGCTCGGGCTTTTCACTCATAATTATTTTACATCACTGTACTTATGTGCTTACACACAGCTGACATAAAACACAAAGTAAAAAAGTTTTTCAACAGCCTTTAAAAAAAGTTTGTGCGTAACCGTAAAGTAAAAGCTGGTCGATGGTCGCAGTCCCAGCACAGTTGCACGGAGAAAGTTTTAGCATAAACTTTTAGGGTGGAAAATAAAAATATATGGGGACACCAGTAACACTCTCTTGTTTTACATGTATGTATATGCAATATGACAATAACGTTGAACATTATTGTCCTAAATTTTGCCTTGTGCTCACAGGAACAATTGTGAAGGAGGACTTTTTACAGAATGGAAATATTAAGATAAATAAAGATCTGCTGGGTCGATACGATCTCTTGTGTGGACTACGAGAAGGGCCAACTTTACCTAGAGTAGGACGACCACCTTGGCAGAGCTTTAACTTGGAACAGTTTGTGACAGCAATCATCAAACTAACTTTGAGGATGGAACCAAGCTCTGAGCCCACAGAAGATGTTAAAAGGGTATGCAGTATGCATAATTTATATATACCACATGTTTTTACAATGTTCTTAATCACGATTGATTTAGCATTCCAATTAGGTTATAATATACTGTGAAATACTGTTTAAATACTGTACATTGTACATATTTGGATTACATCGTGATTATTTTATTTTAAACAGAATTTGATTCAAGCCATCGTCCGAGAATATGGATCGGCTCCCTCGATGAGAGATTTAATGTCCGATTACCTTATGGTTCATCCAATCATTCAGCTCCTTAATGCTCACTCTGACATTGGGAAGAAAAATACTTTCTTTTATGTATTTAAGGATTTTGACCCACAAAGGAAAGGAAAGGTAAAGCAAGAGAAAGCTAAAAACACAAGGTGAAAGTTGAATTTTGGCTAGCTTTTTTGTTTAAAACTAACTAGCTGTTCTTTTATTTTCTCCTTACAGCACAGTGAAATTCCTTACATTTTCAGTACAGACGTGTACAACTGGAAGTATACGGGGTCTCCACAAACAATCGCTGAACTACAGACTTTTGAAGCCCTGATTACATTGCTGGCTAATTTTGTGCGAACTGGGTAAGTACATCAATACAAAATATTATGCATGAAAGAAAAGAACACTGATTTTTGTACAGTAATCAAGACAATTATCTATGTACCTAATGCCTTTTAAACAGAGATCCAAACATGTCTGAGCGATCTGAAAGATATACAAATGCAGCTCGTTCCTGGCCAAAATACACGCCGGATTTGGGGTTGTACTTGGAAATAGGTATGCTCAATGCTCAATATACATATGTACAATGGAATTTTCAAAACATGTTGGCTATAGAGAGAAAATCTAAAGGTTGGGTTATTTTAATTCTTTGTGATTTAAAAACAGGAAAAGATGTTGATGTGCCTTCAAACTACCGAGATATAAAAATGAAATTCTGGTCCTACGTCTTTCCTGCTATTATCCAGCCCTTTGCCCGCTCCTATTACAATGGCTCAAACAACGAATTCTTCCCCCTTGGACCATTTCCAGGGGGTGGTGGTGTTGGTGGTAGTAGTAGTAGTGGTAGTGGCTCTTCTTCAAATTCAAACAATAAACATAGAAATATACATGTGTATCCAACTCCGTCGACAACGAATTCGTCCATGTCGCAAAACGCTGTGGTGCTCATAGGTTGTCTCCTTTTACTCTTAAATACGTTGTGCTTCCTGGGTTTGTTTTACCAAAGAGAAAGACTGAAGAAGGCGGAAATTCAGCTGCGCAAAAGATACTTGGACTCTCACCACAGTAATTCGAATATTCACGATGACAATCACCACAATCATCACGGTCATGGTCATGGTAGGGGAGTGGATCTCAATGAAGTTGAGGAAGAAGAGGACGACATTGACAGTGCATACAATCGAGCTCCCAGACCGCAGTGTCCAATCCCTGCGAGAGACGCAATGTCTGAGACTGAGACTGAAAACGGATTCGGACCCGACTTTTTGGGACCGAATTACGACCCCAGAACAAAAGTTAATCGTTGGATGAATCTACAAAATCAAGGCGTTGGGATGGGTGGTGGAAATCTTGCGATGAGTGAGCCACCTCATCATCATCATTATGCTTCTTCGCCCCTCCATCATAATATGCATCAACCATCGCACCCTCAGCATCCACATGACATGCAACGCCCCATGTCGAATCCAAATAGTCAAGTAGCATCCACACCACCCTTGAAAATCCACGTGAGTTCTATACAACGGAGTCCCAAGCCCGCCGAAGTTCTTCCTCACTTTCCATACCAAGAACCCTTCCAGCCCTCTCCAAACTATGATATTCCATATGCAGACTCGAGAAATACTTCACCCTCCATCGTCACATCCACTCCCTACAATAATAACTTGACAACCAATAATTTTAACAATAGTAATCGAAGGACTTTACCCGGTTATGAGGTCAAGGAGAGTCCGAGTGCAAGTAGTCCAAAGAGGGGCAGTGTTCTAATCGTGAGGGACTTGGACCCTCTGGACGATGAGGTGGAGGCCTTAGGCCCAAAATATATTCCAGTGAAAACAGGGACGCTGAAGCGTAGTGTGGGGGTGGGCATTGATGACAGCAATGGAAACGGGAAAGAGTTGACATCCACTAGTAGTACTACTTCCAATAATGAACAAAAACCGTCTTTAGTAACGGCTCCAACTGCCAGCCCAGAGCCATCAAATACTAGTGTTGTCACTCCCAGTACAAATCCAAGTGTTAGCACTGTTAAAAAAATCACGTTTGCAGATGGGTTGTGAGTTGTGATGACTGTGAGGTTGTGACTGTGCCTCAATCTCTGAAAATCGCATTGTTATAATATTATACGATACGTTTTCCCGATTTTCCTAACTTTGAAGTTTTATTTTACTGTGTACAACGACAAAAGATACAATGAAGAGAGAAATTATGACCTTTTATAGTCTATGATCTATATTCTTAGAAAAACTGTACAAACGACTGAAAATTGTCAAAATGTCCTGCGTATAATATAATGATATGCGAGCATGTATTGTCCTATTTAAAGTTAATACGTACTTTTTATTTAGCTGATGAAACTTTGGAGCTTAACGTTTAGGGACATTACATAGACGAGTTTTAAACTGTACAGCGTTTTGTCTTATTCATACGGTATGCTTAAGAGAAAGTTGTGTATATATTTTATAGGTATTTGTGTACTTTACATAAAAACTTTTGTCAGGGATGTGCTATGATATGATTATATACTTGTCGTTAGTTTTTGTCTCATATTTATGAAAATTAAATTTTTTTCGTACTATGTTAACTGTTTCAATGTTATTGCAACAAAAAGGTTTTGCTGAAGTGAAAAAATGCTCGTTACTATGATTTTTACTATGAATTCAATGAATAAAAAATAAACCACAGAACAGTGTCGTTTAATATTTAATACACCCATGCGTAATGTGTACAATAAGACAATTCATAGTCATTTTTAGTTGGTTTTTCTTTATTTTCTTATTTTCAAGTCATATAACAAGTGAACTAGAACTAAGTCGATATCAGTATTTGGCAGAACGTTACATATTGCCGAGCGTGATAGTGATATATACATAAATATACACAACATTAACCTATTGTTATACATACCTATTAGAATTAGCAGAAATACACAGTACGCAACAACATACTTACTTACATACTTACACAGTTACTGAAAGAATATAGCGAAAGGAAATCCCAACTTTGTTCGTTTTGGATCTTTTGTTCCTCAAAAAAGACTAGGATATATTATGCAAAAAAAGTGGACGTAAAAAGTGGAAGCTGTACTATTTTTATATTATAGGTAATGTGCAGCAAAGCAAGACGTAGCAAAGCTCTATCTGATTTTGAATTGATGCACAGAAGTAAAGTTTACACACACTACACGATACAAAATATTCTTATTTCTTATGATTAAATGACTATTGACTAAATTATAAGTTTTTTTGCGAAAAAGATTTTCAGTTGATCGCTTATTCTAGTTAATTTAATCAAGTATTTAAGATATGATCACCATTTTTAATTCTAGGAAGTTATTCTCAAGTTAAAATATCATCCTATACATAACTATTACTTAAACGATTCTTTCACAACTGAAACATAAACCTACAACTGTATTCTATAATAATATAGTACAATAATAATCAGTAATACATGTATACAGGTACATACATTTGAAACAGAATAACAACAGTATAGGTATGTCATACTGTATAGTATTAGCAATTAGTAGCATGTTTGATTTTACAAAACCATGAAAGTCGGATGCCGGATGTTTTTTTTAGTTTTTACCTCTTTTTATTATTAGTTCGGGTCACCAGCGACTTTTGACTGCTTGTCCTGCTCTCATTCAGTCCCGAGTCTATGCTTCCTTGTGCTTTAAGAGCGTATGCTGGATCTTTGTTGTATTCTCCGCCATATGGATTAAATTCAGGGCTGAAAACGGACGATACGGAGCCATCTCTCTTCTTTTTGCTGGTATGGGAGGACGGATATCTTTGTTCAAGGTCATGTTGTCTGTAGGATTTTGAGGTTTCCGAGTAAATTGCCTTCATGACATCGGACCTCTTACCACTCTGTGTCACTTCTTTTGAAGGATTAGAGGGCAAGGAGAGCCAACTTGGTAGGCTCAAATTACGCTCGGCCACTGTTCGAACCTTTTCGTTCATGAAACAGTGGAACACGAATAAAAATATTCCCTTGATTGAAAAAAAAATTAAAAATTCATGAGCAATTATAAAACATCGTCAGAAGAAGTAGAATATTGTAAATTTCATTGATTGAAAAAAAATTACTTGGGAGGCGTTGAGGACAACAAAAATGTAAGCTGCAATAGTAGCTGCAGTGGAGCTGCCAGTGGTAATAAAAAATCCGGGAAGCCATGTAATTCCCAGAATAATTGTGATTGAAAACGAACCACGAATCCAGGTTCTATTAAATAATCCATGTAAACAAAAAAACCATTAGTCTGTGATGAATTGAAATTGTATAATATATCAGTACATTTGTATAAAAGCGTGTATAAAGTATAAAGTGAAAGCAAGAAAAGAAAGCATATTAGTCCAAATTTATTACTTGTAAGACCTCTGTCTATTTTGCATGGCGGCTGTTGCGGCTTGCATCTGATAAGCAGTTTTCAGTGCGACGAACAAAATTATCATGTTCCCCTGTACGGTACATTCAGAGGGTACAAGGTACAAATTAGCGTATCCATAAAACGACAGGATTAGTTTAGTAAATAAATTTATTTGCTTGAATGATGTCCTACCATGATGATAATTGCAACTGGTCCAATAAAGCTCCAAATGTAAGGCCCTTCCAGCCAACAGCTAAATTTGACAAACATGGAGAAAATTCAAATGTAAATATTTTTACAGCCAAGTAACTATTACATATGTAAGTATTCAGGCACTGTAGGTAAAAGTTATCTATTCTCACTCAATACAAAATATATTAATGGAGGTTAAGGATGCATAACCGGAAGTAGGAAGAAAAACAAACTCAAATCCCAAAGTAAACACGCTGTATTCATTATTCATAATACTCACTACATATCGGAAGCATATGGGTGGTCATTCAGAAGAAAGCCGACGACGCAATTCACACCGACGATCAGAACTGGGATCCCATAAGCAATTATCCTGTAGATAGTCGTGTGGCTTCTACCCGACTCAAAGACGTGAACCACCATTTTGTACAAATGGATACCTTCGATTTGCATCCAGACGAAGGCCGCGAGAAAAATGTAGTGTGTCATTATGCCCACTGCAATGCACATGCCCTGCGTAGACCAACAAGCATGTAAATTATAAAAATTTGGTCAATTCAATCTAGTATATTATGTACACACATTACACATACATACATACATAATTTATGTTATTGAATACTGACTTCTGGTAGGTGAAAGTAATTCCTGTCCACGACAAATAACAGGGTTACGTTCCCAATGAGAAGACAAATGCTCAAGTGCTTTGTAATTGTCGTTCTTTGGCATTGAATGGCTCCAACCGTAGAAAATATTACGATAGTCACCAGCAAACAAATAACAGATAGTGGACTGAGGATCAAGGTGAGTATCTCCAGAATGAAATCCTTTCCCTGGAAATCGAGTAAAGCATGATAAATTAAGCTATCGGGAGTGCTATTACAGACTCTTTATAGTACAGAAATGGTTCCCTACAGACTCTATAAAAACACGTTTGTGTTGAATGTTCAATCTCGATAGAACAATGTAAAATCAAAACAATGAATATGTATCGACAATGTACAAAGATTTGCTTGAGTATAATTTTGTAAGCCTTTCGCCTTACAACATAGTTATGAGTGTCCATCAGTACGGCAAAGGACGTCAAGTGTGTGCACTCGCAAACTGTATGGGTTGTAGTAGACTCCAATACTTTGCACCCATCTTTACTCCATTCTCTGCAGTTTTTGAAAACAAAATGTCAGCTTTTCACTTTTTCAATCGTTTAGTTTAGGTAAACAAGACTTGAATGCGTGCAATGAAGAAATAAAGATTTGATGCAAAAATTACGCTTTATCAACATTCCAGTAGACACAAGCTGCACTTCCTATCGCCACTTTAGCCGTCTCTCCCTTGTGTAGCCTACGAGGAACGTCATTGACTTTATCTCCCCAAGCTTCAACTTGGTGTTGGAATGTTATCTTCACCGTCTTTCCTAATGTTTTTGCAATCAATGATTCAATATTATATAATCATCAGTCGCTCTCTCGTTCTAATATTATACACACACATGTTGTCATGATTCAGTTTTTTCCTGGCATACTATCTATGTATTTATATTTACATTTTATTTGCAGATTGTATACCTTTTAGATTAGTTAACTTCCTCATGGGGTCCGTGTCTAGGCCTTTGATACGAAGCGCGAGCAATCTGCCATTGATTAGTCGCCGACCAGTTGTATTTTTCAAACTTTCTGACATGCTGTCAATGCAAAAAATTTACACAATTTATGAGGTACTTCGCTAAAAAACTCTAATGCGGCTCGACTTTTTTATAAACATTAAATTAAGAGTATATGTATGCAAATCGATTTTGTCTTGCATTTGAACATTTTAATTTACCTGCTGAGTTGCGGGGAAAATACGTTATTGATAAAGTTCGGATCGATGGAGATACCAACAAATTCAGGAGTGCTGCTTATATTTTCCCATCCTTCGGATAATTGAATGAATGAACTGAAAAGGCAAGCATTATTATTTATTATCCAGCTTTTGCAAGAAAATTTCATAAAAAACTACCACTTTCAAAATTTTCATCATAAATGCACCTCTTTGGAGTTGCGTCAAGGGGAAAGATGAGTGGTTCATTTTTCATGTTGGATTTCGATCGGACGCCAAACGTTGAGAGAAAGTCAGATTCGTCGAGAGCTTCGGCCCTTTGTGTGTAGTTGAATCGGTTCATTCCAGGACTTGATGAATTGACATTTTGAGACAGAGTAAACATGCTCAACTCAATACTTTGAATAATTGCCTGTCCGGCAAGGGCCCGTTCTGATGGCTAAATTTACCAAAGTTTGCATATGCATAACTGTCACATTGTAAATTGTAATTTATCATGCTATGTATATTGTATATTGTATATCTATTATCTATAGCTATACTTTTTCTTAAAGACAAATATAGTCGTCTTACACTCATATCTAGCCAAGGATCCCTGTTTTTCAACAAAAGTCCCGGCAGATTAATTGCTTTCGCCAGCAGCACTTGCCGTTCTTCCAGTTTAGCTTTTGTAAAATTCACAATTTGCCAGGACAAATAAGCAATCATCTTAATTTCATGACCAAAATATGGGATTCTATTTGTTTCTGAGACAGTACACTTTTCCTCCATATCCTTCAATAATCCTTCAGAGTCTTCCTTTGGAAACAATGTATTCTGAAAAAGAAAGTCAATACACGTTACACATACATACTTGGTATATATACAAAGTATATTATGTAACTCAATGAAATGTACATAGTCGTTGGCATTACAAATTACAACTATGTACATTGAATAGCATTAAATTCTCCTTACATTTGAAAGTGCGTCTTCGACTCTCTCGAGCAGGTCGTCATACCAGTCTGTGGCACATTTTGAAAAGTTGGGTGAAGAGTTCTCAAAAGTTCCATTTAGCAAACATTTCCAGGAGGCCATGCCATTCTTACCATCACCCACATCACACTCTTTCACTTTAACTTCTCCGCCACAAGCCGTCCAGGTTTTGTTGTAATGATCCACAGCTTCACAGGTTACCCTGCAGTCTACAGCTGGAGCAGGAGTAGTAGAGGTGGTCGTACTAGCTGTAGTAGACTTTGTAGTAGTGGTTGTACTCTCCGCTGTTGTAGATGTTGTCGTTGTACTTGTCGTCGTCCAATTCGTAATTGGGTAAACAATAGCACTAGTTGAGTCAACAACAGGCTCAGTAGTATTTTCAACAATTGTAGATGAAGAGGAAGATGATTCTATTTCCACGGTAGTGGACTCAGTAATAGTATTATTGGTAAAAATGGACATGTCACTTTTTGAGGCTGTCGTAGTTGCTACAGTGGTGTCTTCCGTCGAGGTGCTGTCAAAATCAAGATCATCATGGGTTGATGGTGGAGAGGATGGAGAGCCTTTTGTATCCGGCTCTGAAGATGACAACTCTGAGGGTGTGGACCAAGGATCATCATCCTCACCATCCCCACCGTCGCCATCGTTTTCCTCCAGTTCGCACGCCATATAATCGATTTCCGTGCAGTACACTGTGAAATATTCCATCGCACCCTCGCGACTCCCACAAAACGCGTCCTTGTCCCCAGGACAAGCCTGACAATTGTCCGTACTTGCAGGGTACCAATAATCCTTTTTCATGGGATTTTCCGTGGCACAGCGACACACTGGGACTCTGTCGAAACCCGAGGCCTGCCCCGCTATAGGAATCCAGTGAAGAATAGCCAGAGGGAACTGCATCACAGTCTTATTGTCAAGTGTGATATTTCTACAGTTGTCGCTGCATTCCTGAGGATTGTTAATGGGGAAGTAGTCTTGTGTAATTTTAATTCCGGAATAGATTCCGCAGTTGAGCATCGGACCCACAGGAGAGTTGTATGTCTCATTACAATGGGCGCAAGATTGGATCACTCGAGGCCCATTGTTCATTGATACTCCCGTTTCACCGATCCCCAGGACACTTCGTCTTGTCGTTGCCGTCATGTTTTCAAGTTTGTACACTGGTGACACATTATTTGCTTTAAAGGTTTCTAGTTCGTTAGTATTTGCATCCTCAATTTTGTCCTCGTTGATGGCCTGACATTTTTCGTCCGTGGTAGACAAATCACAAAAAACAGAGATGCCCAGATTTCCTCCACAATAACTTGGAGGCTCAATCGTTCCATCAAGAGATTCAAACCGCTGAAAAGGACAGGGAAAGTTACAGAACTTGTCCGCAATTCGGTTCTTGCTAAAATACTCCCAGTCAACACACTCACAATAGTGACCTTTAACCATGGCCAGTGGATACATTCGCTCGTGCCTAACCTATAAAAAAATATAATGTGCACATTATAATGTTTTATTGCTAAATATATAATTAAAGAAATCATTCGTAAATTTTTTATTTTAGAGTAAAAATCCCAACTTCGATATAAATTTATAGTACAAACCTCACAGGCTTCCATACACACGAGAGGATCAATCTCAAGATGTTCCGTGCCCTTTACATGATTGGCATTTTCCTGCCCAGACCAATACCTGTAGCACCCCCAGTATTTAAGATCAATTACATCCATAATTCCTGTCTGTTCCTCGGCTCTAACAATATTTTGAGTAGTCCACAGTGGATATTTTTCAGTGGTTTTGAAGTCACTGTAATTCCAATGATAGTTCCAATGACTCGATTCTTCTCTGACCACAAACCCATTGTCCAGCTCATCTGTGGACCTGGCACCAAGAATTGACTGAATTTGTAGAGTGAGGAGGATCACCACAAATTGTAAAATTGTAGTGGGGATTATCCGATTCCGATGACATGTTGAAGGGAAAGTACACTTGAATAGATTTACACACTTACGACCCACGTTTTCCTTCCTTCTCTGCATTTCAGTGTTTGAGTAAGTATATCACAATTTTTTTACCTGCAAAAGTTTTAAATGTATTTATCATAAAAATTGTTTAACTTTCTTTACTTTATAAAAATATTATCATGACAAAACTCCATAATTTGCGTCGCAGCCAACAAGAAAAGGACTATAAATGTAAGACAATAACTATAATAATTATGTATTCACTGAGTGACGTTGTTTTTTAAAAGTTTAGTTAGACACAATATGTAGAAGGCATAATATGTTGTTCAACAGCTACTATTTTATAGCCTAGTAAACTATGTTTAAAGGGAAAAGGAGAGAGATTGTAATAGCATTTTAGTAAATCCCAATTTTCACTGTCATTCGTCACTGCTAGTCCTGTCACTGACTGACTATCTCTGTACTACAGGACATTCTCAATGCCAACAACGGAAACTCCTAAAACAGTAATTGGAAAGGTGGGTAGGGTATATATTAGGATGTTGTACAGATAATTTTTGCTAGTAGACTAAATTGAACAAATAATAAATAATAATATGCACATCATATTCTAGGGCTAGCATTTTGACCAAGTTCAATTTTGTCTCCTATTCCCTATCATAGGTAATCTTGATATCATAATCATATTACATGCATGTATTTATCGATATACAGATGGGTGCAACACGTTCAAGGTGTTTCCTACATTGGTGAATTTAGTCATCTTAATCTAGAAACATATGTATAACAGCAAAAGAATAGTATGTATGTATATTAGCGCATGGTTTTTGAATCAAAAATAATATTTTATAATTGTGTTGCGTTGGAAACCAAACTTTTTTGTGATATTTTTGTTTTGTTTTTTGAAAATTACATGCAAAGTATAGGCATTAAAAATCAAAAAAAATAATCAAAAATCAAAAAAATTATTTTTGATTCAAAAACAATGCGCTAATGTATATGTGTATGTGTATTATGACTTATGACTGTGAAGCAAACACACACACAGAGAAACGTTTTATGTATTTGTGTATACATAAAACACTCACTTGCACGTTCGCAGTTCACAGTCACACATCGGGATAAAGAGACAGAGACAGAGGTTAACAAATGAGGGCTGTATATTTGAGATAAAAATGTACCAATAACTAATATTATACAATTAGCATTTAATGCTTGAGTAAATAGAGGGTTTAGACTTATGCGGGGGCATACACTCGGGAATTAGGAGTTTTATAATTTCTGCTTGTCTCTGTAAATGTATACAATGTATAAGTACCTCCTTACACAGTATAGCTATCGACAAAAAGTATCGTGTTGATGGTGAATTTGTAACATTATTGCTATTATTATCATTTATATTATATATTTATTACTATTTACAACACAATAACAATATTGGAACAGTTTGTTCAATTGGTTGTACGTTGTACAATTTTACCTATATGTATAGGACCAATTCAACTTTTGTGTTATGTTTTATGTGGAAATATAAATAGAAGGCACTTACTTACACTCACACTTGCGATGCGAAGTTGAAAGCAACTTACAACAGAACGTTTGAGAAGGTATTCGATAAAGATGCTAAAAAACAATGCTATTAAAATTTTATTAGGTGG
Organism: Sminthurinus bimaculatus; assembly: GCA_034698285.1. Taxonomy (NCBI): domain Eukaryota; kingdom Metazoa; phylum Arthropoda; class Collembola; order Symphypleona; family Katiannidae; genus Sminthurinus; species Sminthurinus bimaculatus. Next base: position 9,013 of record JAQIVE010001534.1, on the reverse strand, counting down.
ACAGCATGTTATTATGTGTGTGATGTCTATGAAGGTGACAACTTATTTCTATCGATCACTACACAAACACAACACGGTTGTATTCTTAAGTGAAATACGCATTTAGTTCTTTGAAATAATATGTTGCTTGGAACTTGGAACTTCACAAAGGAAGCTCAAAAAGTAATAATGATTTAAGTTTTAAAAGCTACAACTAATGTTAGCCATTTCGTCTCAAAAGTGCCAACTTTTCACTCGACACTGTCACTCACTTTTATGTATTATTAGCTAATTTTGTATAGATTATGGATTTTAAAGGACAAGCGGACCAGTGTAATGAGATATTTATATTTCGATATTTCGTTCATTATTTGATTCGAGTTGGACCACGGGCAATGGTCTAAGGTTTATACAAATATATTAAGATGCTTTACATGTTAAAATGAAATAAATGTTTGAAATGACGATGTACTCGGAGTTTTTCTATAATATGCAAAGTATAAACACTTAACAATACAGTACTTACTACTTACACACAGTATCTCTACTTTAAATTTTTTCACACACAGATTTCCGATTTCAATGGAAGCAATCGCTAACTAGATATATGTACTTACGGACTATTATGACCTAATAAAAATGCGATCCGGGCTGGTGCATGTAATAACTGCATGGTGTGTTATTCACGTACAGTATGTAGATTTGTTGGTGGTAAATAATTCATAAAAAATATTAGCTGTACATGTTATAATATATACTTATAAATAATGTAGATACTTATATAGGTGCTGGAGAAGAATGAGTAAAAGTGTAAGTATGTATAAAAAGGTTATACATGTACATGTAAACATGCACCATGAGAGGGACTACTTTCATGGACCATTTAATTACTGCATCAAGATTTAAAAATATCGTTAATACTTAACACTTAACTGTCGATATACATTCTTGCTTCTTACCGACAACAAAGAGAATATTAAAACAAAGCAAATATTGATACATCCATTCTATGGCACGAAGTAAGTTATATAAACGGTAAGTCGCCATATTTTATATTGTTCTTCACGAGCAAGTTCAGTGTTTATGATGCATTATATATTTAAGTACAATCCACCGTATATATACTAATCATAATAAATCATCCGAATCGTTTCCTTTGCATTTTATCACCTTCTTCACATCTACAAAAAAACATGTATGTAAATGGTATAATATTATGGTATCTATTAAAAACGTTTAACAAGTAAATATGCACACTTTTAAATGGTATGATTGGCTACAATCTCAGTAAAGTACTCATGTAAAGTTCAAGTAAGCAGTGGGTTTGGTATTACCCACTAATGTCAAGTTCATGTCATCAGTGCGTTTGGCCCTTTTACGCTCTCGTCTGTCACCCTCATGTAAACAGTGCGGAACGGGCCTTTATACGCTCATGTCATGTTGACTGCATTATATGTCAACAGTGTGGGTGGGATATAATGTGTCAGAGTGTAAGAAATGATACATAATGAATAATAATATCGCATTAAGTTGAAATCTCATCTAAATTTAATCATCATTATTTTATTTAAACCAACACAACATGGTCCTTCATTCATGCAAAAAAAACTGTCTACTAGAAATGCTTTGGTTTGAAATTTGAAATGCATTGCCGGGGTATATGCACATGTGCATATACATATGTGCCTATTATAGAACACCTAACACCTATACAACTATAGAACATAGAATAATATACAAGCGTACAGAGTACAGAGATAGTCAATGTCGTCACACGGGTATCTCTGAACACCGAAGATCTAATTTTATATGTGCCCTATATAAGTAAAAACTACCCGCATATCATCTATATACCTATACTACATCCGGATTTCTGCGTTTCTGCGGCGCAAAATAATACTAGTTTTTAGCGAAATATTCTAATAATAAATATATATTTATCTATTTATTTTTAAGATTCTTTATTTTTAACGAAACGCAAAAGGTTGTCAGCTAAGAATGAACGATAAGTAAAATAGTTTTACTTATACCAACAAAAGGTTTACACGTGACGTGATTACATATTACCGTGATACACTTTATTTATAGATTATATTATAGACGCATTATTATTATCATCGAAGAAATAAGATAAAATAGGGAAATATATATTTTAAGAAACAAGGCGTACCTCAAGTTCAAGTGTACATAGCAATATTTGTAGAAAAAGTAATGCATACTTTAAGTAAATCAAAGTTGACTGTTGACTTAATTCGAAGTGGCAGTGCTAATGGTGCTGCTAACAAGACAATTACTTGTGGAGAAAGGAAAAATGTAGCCTATTTTGTTTTAAAGAGAAAATTCCAAAAATCCGCATGTACGCTTACTACTACGAACCCTATAATTAATTTGATTAGAACGAATACATATCATAAACATCCTGCAGACGACAAGAATGTTAATGAAACTTCAATTGATCTCAAGCCACGAGACCAATTGCAAAAGGCATACGAGGATGCGTTTAACTACTGCAAATGTACGTACTTAAACCGTCGCTAATTTAAGCCATCACAATTGTCTTGTAAAGTTAATTGCTAACAGTATAGTCACACTATTAATTAACTGCTCTTTTCTCTGCATTTGCAGCCAAGAAGCTCCCCATGGATGTGGATCCGCAAGCAGTATTTGCTTGTAAGTATTTATTGATTGAATTTACTTATAATAACCTTATAATTGAAAAAAATTACCAGAAAAGTAGTACAAAAACGTGAAACTTTATTTTACACAGGTAATCGATTAAATTTACGAGACGTCGACGTCTTTGGTTTTGACTATGACTATACTCTGGCATGTTATCGTCCGGATTTAGAAAATTTAATTTATGATCTCGGAAGAAGAGTTTTATTAGATAAATTCAAGGTATGTCAGGAAAGATATTTTATCATTTATATTTTATATTATGGTTTCCTTAAGTCAAATGCAATATGTCTGGTTTTGTTATGATGATGCAATATCTTCAAAGCTTTTTTCCCTCTATTTTGCCTTTGCATGATTTATTGTACTCTATAAAGAAATAGGAGAAAGAAATATAAAAAAAAGGATGCGCATAAGTCTAAACACTCTTTTCTGTCTCTTCCTTGATTTTCATGTTCATTTCGAACCCAAGTACCCGAAAGAAATTGAAAATTTAGAATATAACCCAAATTTTGCTGTACGTGGTTTACATTACGACATCTTTAAAGGACTGTTGCTTAAAGTTGATTGTTTTATGCAAATTCAACTGGGCTGCGTGTACCGGGGTTTAACGCCACTAGAGGACCATGAGGTCTTAAATTTGTACGGAAGTCGGAAAATCCCTATGAATAACATTGAAGGAAGTCACTTTAAGAATGAAGCTCCAAATATGGTTCAATTGGCGGATCTCTTTTCACTCCCTGAAATGAATTTACTCTGCAACGTGACAGGTTAGAAAAACAAATTAAATACTCATTAGTCTAGTTACAAAAGTTAAATCTTTTTAAATTCATATTTTCCAATGTGAAACTTATCATTTACCACTCATAACTCACGATGAGTAATAGCCAATGTTTTATTGACCATTAACAGAATTTCTGTATTCGAACGGTATCGACTACTGCCCTGAATCTTTATTTCGCGATGTGAAGGAGTCAATTCAATCAATACATCCTACAATGCATCAAATAGTAGCGAGAAATCCAGAAAATTACATGGATATAGACCCATTGTTACGAGAATACTTATCTGTATTGAAAGACGACGGGAAAAAACTATTCCTCATAACTAACTCTCCTTATCATTTTGTGTAAGTACATGCTACGCGTTTTTTAATCATTTTCAAACACTCTTGTGCACTTACTTCGTGTACAGTTTATTCCGTAAACGTTCAATTAAAAGCCAGGTCACATCATATTGATGGAGCAAGGCCGCTAAAAAATGAAAAAAAAACGTACAAAAGTCAAAAATACATATTTATTGTTAGCGCTTATTTGAAGGTGGTTATTTAATTGAGTTTTTACGGAATAATATATGGCACTTTGGAGAGTATTAACGATAAGCGCTGTTACAATTTGTTATATTTTATTATACTACTTTTGATTGTTATTGTTCATAGCGCTGCAGGACTAAACTACATAATGGGCTCGGACTGGACGGATATCTTTGACGTGATTATTGTTAGGTAAAGTGCTTACACATATTATATATACATACATACATGCAATAGATCATTAGCTCAGCAGTACCATATTATGAATACCGTCAAATATTTAATATCGCCTATATATATTACTTTTACAGTGCAAGAAAGCCCCATTTTTTCACAACTACATCAACTTCCCCGTTTCGACTCTACGACCCTCAGTTAGATTCCAGAACTTGGGATCGTGTCACTAAGTTTGAAAAAGGTACATATGGATAAAACTATAACTACCTGTCATTTTTATGATGATGTGCACAACTTTTATACTTTTGCAATGTTTAACAACGTTTTGATTTTTTTTTAATTTCCAGGGAAAATTTATTACGGCGGAAATATCAAACAGTTTCAGGCTTTGACGGGATGGCGCGGAGACTCAGTAAGCCAAATTTTGTTTTGATTTTTGTGAAATACATATAAACAGTCATTGAAGTCTGGGATTGAATTTCATTAACTGACTGCTTGACTCGGTCTGATACGCCATATTTTATCGTTTCGGCGGCCCAGAGAACAAACAAATATAATAACATATCAAAGATTGAAAATTATTTTTTACGTTAAATATTTTAATTCTTGATAATTAAGGTTAAAAGTTTTACATTCTATGAATTTTAGACGTTGTATTTTGGAGATCATCCATACACTGATTTGGCTGATGTAACGCTTCATCATGGCTGGAGAACGGGAGCTATAATTAAAGAATTGGCCCATGAAATTGTAAGTATAGATACATAAATCATAAATATTCTGTGTATGTATATTGTACATGTTACATAATATGTATATATTATAGTACTATACCGTGAAGAAACTAACATTGAAATTGGAGTACCATTGTTTCACTAAGAGAATGTTTGTAATTTTCACGTGGTTTTGAATTCGTTATTGTAGGAAACTCTCAATTCACCCGAATTTAAATACAGTATGAATTGGCTTCAATTTTTAACGTCACTCTTGGAGTCTTATCAAGATCTTGACGACGAATCGTGTGATGATGTTATTAGAAACTGGCAACAAGAAAGAAATAAGATAAGAAAATCAACCAAACATATATTTAATCCTCAATTCGGTTCAATGTTTAGGACTCATATGAACCCAACATTTTTTTCCAAGAGATTATTTCGATTCGCTGATATTTACACTTCGAGTGTAACTAATTTAATGAAATACAGCGTGAGGCACACCTTTTATCCAAGGCGTGGAGCTCTACCGCACGAATATAGATCATGGTTCAATTAACCCCTAATAGTAATTAGGATTATATTGACGATGGAAAAGGTAGTAAATTGTCCATAGTAAGTCAAACGATGACTACAAGCTAGATGTGTAAAATTGCTGCTTTCAATTAGTAAAGCACAATAGTACGTTTCAATGTCTTCAAAAACATTTCACTTTTAGCCTATAATATGCATTTTAGGTAGCACGAACAACCACTTCCAGCTGATTCAGCCAGCAAATTATAGTGACAATAATAACTGTAGCATATGGCATGGTATGTGAATATTCAAGGGGGTGTATGTTTACTGGTGTCTTAAAAAGTATTGTTTGTAGTTTCAAAATTATGAAAAAAATTCGAAAAAATGAGAAATGGTATACACTTTTATTTATTGCTCAAGTTTTGGCCAGTCGCTAGTGTTTATTATTAGCCCAGTAGTTGTGATTTTTTCCCTTACGAAACCTTTTTGTTTTTGTGAGTTTTTACCCAACTTGCATATTTACTTTTAAATTAGAAAATTAATGTAATCTCGACGTTTCACAAAATCATCTATCACCTATGACTTGTTACAACTTTATTTACTCGTTATAGGTACATTTATTGTTCGTTACTCGTTATTAATCTTGCAGGTCGGGAATTTTCAGTCATGTATCAGAAACAGTGTGTAAAAAATTGTGTAATAATATTGTTGCTGTTTATATGGGTATAGCTTTAACTTTTTAGATTCTTCATAATGACTTGAATCTAACTGATGTATACGTACCTAAGTATGCCACACTTGTACTATTTTTTGACGGTGTTCAGAAATTTGATATTTCGATTTATATTTAAGTTTGTCTTGTTCGTTAACTATTAACTATGTACTATTGTATATTTCATATTTTAAAACTTTTACGGAGTTCAAAAATGAAAACGGGAATTTCATTTCTAAGATCTTAAGTTTATTATAAATTATTAATCTATAATATATAGACTGTTACAAGTAAGACTTCTGTAGTATAAACTCAGGATTTAGGACTGCCCCCTCCAGTATGAAAAATGCCATAAATCGATCCAGTAGTTTCGAAATCATGACACTTTGAAAAATTGAATCAAGAAATCTGGATGTTATTGACCTTCAAATTCCACTTCCTTTTATATTTTACTATGAGCAAACATTTGTTTTCGAAATTTCACAAAAATGAGGAAGTTACTAAGGTTGAAATTTTAGAGTAACTGACCCTCCTGGAGGAATCTTTAGCCTAATGCCCAAGTTTACCCCACAGAAGTGATACTTGTTAATGAGAAAATAAACATTACTGATATCTCAAGCCTTTGCAAGCGCGAGTGATTTTACGAAAAAACGTTGTATTTTTGGGTCAGACGGCAACGATATTTAATATTTAGTTGTTAACGATTTTGATGAGTACCACCCATGAAAATCATCATAGCAATGTTGTGGTAAGTATGCCACTGCTAGTGCACCCAGTGTTGTGAAGGTTCCTGCCTTCACGAGAAGTCTAGTTCATTGCGCGCATCACTATACATATTTCGGGATTGCGCTTTCGTGACGTCAACTGAAATTTCAGCCTAAGCTAATGTTTCCGTATGAATCCAGCGTATCCAGCTTATTTTATCAAACAGTAAACAGTGTCTTTCTTGTTAACAGAATATTCTACCTCACAATTTTCAAAATTTTATCCAGTTTTTTGGACTCTTCCTATCCAACATTGACATTTTGGTTCTTTGGATCACTACTGTCCGTCATTGTATTCCGTCAATGTATTCATGAATGGTCGAGCAAAGCAGCATCTGATGAATTTTTTCAGATGTGACTCCTATGTGAATTCATAAATCAAAATTGTATGGTTAAATTGATGCTTAATGAGTACACAGGGTGGACCAACTAAACACAGACCACGGTTTTTTGCCTAAAAAAGGCACCAAGAAAGTCTGATTTTGAAAAATTCTAGGATGTAGCAAATTTAGTTTTCTCTTTACTGGATGATAATCTTAGTTCCAACCTGCCACGCCTTTCCCCGAAAAAATCCATGGACTGAAAAGTTCCAAATTTCAAACCTATAAATAAAATTACTCTATTCGTAGACTTTGACAACATTGTGGAACGGAAAAAACAGTCCCAAAAACTCAAAATTCGGACTAAAAATCTGATAAGTACTCGAAAGATTCAGAAAAATTATGCTGCTAATTGTGCTTAAAGATGCACGGCCTCCGAAGGACCCCAAAATGTCTAGCAAATTGAAAAATGAAATAAATAATCAACTAAACTTTTGAAAAAAATGCATAAAACGCCGAAAAATTATGCTGATGTTACTACTGCATTTTTATAGAAATTTAAAATTTGTATACATTCTGTTTTCCATTATATATTTTGTCGTGGGTGAGATTTCGGGTGGCGAGTTTTTTTAAATTGTTTCCACATTTTTGCGTCGTAACATTTTTGTAAACGAATACCTATCAGGTTTGAAAACGCGGATTTTGATAAAATCTCAATACCGTAAGAATGTCTCATACCGCTGTTTCATTTGCAGATACCGTCAAATAAGTTTGTCCTGTCATTTGGAGTTAATAAACTGGCATATCCAGAGCGATTGTGATTTAGCAGAAAATGCGAAATTCTATTTTCAACTTCAAATTTATAGTCATAATTGTATAACGTTTGGCGGAAAATGTTATTACAATGTATATATGTCAGCGATATTCGCCGACGCGTGATTGAGAAGTTCAACGTTTCATCGTTGTGTAAGATTTTGACAGGCCATTTACTCTTTCGTATACATTCTGCAGCGTCGATGCAATCCGGTCCGTCAGCTGATATCTGCACACTGATGATATGAGCAGTATTACTTGTTATCCATGTTTTGAATGTCATCGTCGCGATCGTTTGGTGTTATTAACAGAGCGTATTACCATATAGGGTCCTTCTGTTTCATTGGTGGTAACGGGGGCCAATTCATCTCGCGACTTCGCTCGAGTCTAGTAGAATCTATACCATTCCCAGGTAAGGCGTATAACTCGTAGTCCTCCCAGTTTCCTATCAACGTTTTTAGTACAGTTGTCGCGGTCCAAACTCCAGGGCGGCTGGATCCCACTCCGGGTTCTGTTGAGCTCCAGCGACTCGACAGAAGTTGCGCAACCCATAATTCTCGGAGTTAAAGGTGTTTTGAGCCTAGTATATAGGTCCTTTGTGATAAAGCAGACCATGCAAAGGTAATAAGTGTGCGTTTAAGGAGTTCATGTTTGTATAGTGGTGTTCGGCACGGCCAAATGATTTCTATCGTACTAGAGACTCATTGATTCTACTTTGTGTCTCACTAGGACTAGAAGGGAGCTTATTTCAGGATCTTACAGTACTTTTTTTACCACGTTTGGTTAGAGCAATTGTAATTTGAGTTCACAAACATGAGAACTACGCGGAACTCTTGTCTGGGAAGATTGGAAGACTAGTTGGAACCTTTTGGGACAATCTAGCAAAAAAATCGCTTTTAAAAGGTTGGTGCAATCAGATCCATGACTATTTTATCCAAGAGTTGTAACGAATTGTTACCAGTGTTTGTAAAATATCGGCAGAAGCCAATATTTGTTTCAACAAACAACAAATCTGGTATGAATAATTTGAGGAC
>JAQIVE010001533.1:0-24354 GCA_034698285.1 Sminthurinus bimaculatus | reverse complement strand
CGCCTTTCCCTTCTGAGCTTTTCGTCTTGTTCGCTTTTCGCTTCTTCCATCTTTTACGCTTTGGAAAAACTCCTAATGAAAAATTCAAGCTAAAAGAAAAATGTCTTGACTCCCCAATGGCATACATTTTCTTTCCGCTCATGTCTATGGATTCATAGCTACTTTGGTACATAGAAATAGTACAGTAGACGTCTGGAAAGAAAGCTGAACTCCGACATGACTTTCTGCTTTGACATTTTTAATAGGCAAAATGTTTACTGTAACAATAAAACCTGTATCCGTTATCCGTGAAATCTCGAGTGAAATAAAAGCATCCTGAAATCTTTGTCCCAAGGAAAAAAGTATTTCTTTTCATAAAAACGTGCAACAAAATGTTTTAAGATTGTCCTAAAGTTGTGGTCAATACATTTGATGAGTTGACCTATTAGTACTCTCAATCAAATCCAAATTATCATTATCATTAAAATTGACATTGCCAAAAATTGTTAATGCTCTACATAGTGTACAAGTATCACGCTTAAATCCTTCTGTTCATCAAATTTTGGGTGTAAGACCAATTAAGCTGCCGGAATGCATTCGTAATCAGTAGTATATAATCGAGATTCACTGTATATGATGTGTGTTTTGTGCACATAAAAAATATAGATGGGTAGATGCAACTCTTATTTTCCACAACTTTCTCTGTCGTCATTCCGAGGGGTGCAAGCTAAGAAAGTGAAGGCAAAGGCTCCGAACAGCCTGCTCGCAAAATAAACTTCTCACAAATACAAGTATCATACAAGAAGCGTATCTCAACGGGTTAATAAACCTTAGTTAGTTACATAGCAAGGTTCAAATACTTTAGGAAATTATTTGTTGTAGTGATATGCTCAAGGCCTAAACATAAAACCCTACAGGTCAAAGCAATTTTGATGTCAACTCAGTCAAGTCAGTATTCAAACCACTCCATACCTCATGAGATGCCAGTGTGATGAAAAGGTGCTTTAGTTAAATGTGAAAATACACATTAAAACATCATCATGCTTAAAAACAAATAAGGGATTTTACACAAGAACCAATATTTATCATATTGGAACAAATTGCATAAAATGAAGAGAAAACGAGAAAAACTTCCTACAATACTTTAAGCTTATTTCGGACATTAACCTCCGAATCGAGCCGAAAGTGTGTAATTCCTATGTTACAATTTCATTGCGTAAAACTGAAAATCAGTTACTGGACTTGAATTTTCTTTTCAAAAGATATAGAAGTCTACTATTCTATGCAGCACTAGTCGCTTTCAATGGGCTAAATAAGTATATACCCTACATAGAAGTTTGTATCATAGAAAGGACGAGTCACCTACTGAATGCTTCTCCTTTCTTTTTCTTTATTTCTTTTGGTGAAGAAAGGAAGTCAAATGTAAATGTAAATAGTCACTTTGATTGTTCTAATGTATACTTTTCAGCTCTCAATGTAAACTTCCATGCCAATCCTGATATACACGGGACCCACTCTGTATTGACTGTAGACGTTTATTTTGCCTTTAGAAAAGATACCAGAGAATAGATATCTGTACACATAGATATGCATGCACATCAAACAACTTGTTTCCACATTGAAACGAATCCTTTCACTGAATGATTGTAAAGCTAACACAGAGGAGACGAAGGTAAACGGCGGAGAGAGATGAAAATACGAGGAAGAGAGCTCTTAGACTTGGTTCGTTGGTCGGTCACTATAACTTTCGGTCCCCGTGTGTCTCCTCATTTTTTTCTCATCTCTTCCCTTCCCTCCTGAATATTTTATAGGGTCCCGAGTGAATACACGAGAATAAGTAGATGGCTACGAATATCTCCAGCTCTGCATGTCGAATGCGATTGCCAATGCGAATGTGAATCTGTATGTGTATATGTATTTCATTTTGAGCTCTGAGCTTAAAGCTACCAAAAATTCTATAGAGTGCGTATAGTTACACCCTTTTCCCTTTGAGTTCTCTTTCAACTGAACTGAATGTCTATGAGAAACTTACATTTCTATTCTATTGCTATTGTATCTTGTATGGCTTTTGCAATTCGTCAATGACTTTTCAGCTTTGAGACGCAAGTGCATCCTCATTCTTTACACAAATTGGCTATCCTACAAGAGTTTCCTTTTAAACAAAAGATTTTAAATCGGCTATACATACTGTACTTGAAACATATCCTCTTACAACAGTCAACACGGTTACCAGTTATATGCTTAAATCTGAATAGGAAGAAATTCGTTCTTTTGTCGACAAGTTGACGGCCCTACAAGTGTGTTTATTTTCATACAACGGCACAGATAGATAATGCAAGACTACAAGACAAAGGTATTGGCTACAGTTTTTATCCGAGCGTTTTTCCTTGAACATACATATCAATGGACAGAGCATTGCGACATACGATTGTTTAAAAATTCCTATGTAGTACTTTTCCAGGGAAAATTGCCTTTTATTGAAGCGATGCAATATCGAATGCAGGTTTATAGAATTAAAGGAGAATAAATCCTTCACTCAATGTCGAACGCCCATATTATTTAGCAAATCAAATTTGCACTAGCCAACTAGGCTGCGGATCCAAACTGGATCAAAACCTGAGACTGAATTTATGTAACGTTCCTTTTCATATGTATACAGTATACATATATATGTACCTTGCCATCGACTTTCATTCTATAATGTCCCTGAGCAGTAGGAAGAGGAGTGACAGATATTTACAATTATTTACATTCGTATTCCTAGCTTGTGCACAATGCAATGAGCTGCACGCCTAGCTCCACTTTTTTGAAAATATATTGGTTTCTTATCCATTCCATAGCACTTAGGGCCAACCAAGTCAGGAGATCCAAGTCAACTAAAAGTACAATGCAAGTAAGGATCGAACACTGTATATAAACTAGTTTTCTCGTCAGCCAGCAGCCATGCAAGCTCCATGTATCTCTTTCATTCCTGCCGTGTATGGTGCGTGTATGTGGATACAATGTACTGAGGCAGTTTCGACCGAGTTTCAACTACTGGAGGAACTAAGTCAGTCACGCAGGAGTCCCATCGCATCTCACAAATCGCAAAAGTCGTCTTTCTTAATCTCCTATTTTTCGCTCTGACTACTTTCCTGTTGGCTGTGTGCAAGGTCTCACCGATATGTGCACAGTGATCTCGATCTTTGGTAAGGAGTTCTTCCTACATGTATGCATATGTATTTTCTGGAGTGGTATGATATGGAATGGCATGCTGTCCTATGTCAACTTGTACCTACCTATTCTGCACATGTACCAGCCAGCCAGACACAGACACACACACAGAGTTCCCTATTCTTAAGTTGGTTCGTCCACCCGCCCATTGATTCGCCAGTAACAGAATCTGACAGTCAGCAGAAAGTGTGGAGAATACAAACACGTGCATATACATAGACACACTATGTGTGTGTATACTACTCACAAAATGTGGATAGATGGATGGCTTTGAACAGTGAACGTGGACGTAGCTATGGAGATGTGTATGGAGATTGCAAAGGAATCATCTTTACATTGAGCAGCATTCACTGCTGAATATTGAACGTTGAGCGTCGAAGGTAGACAGAGAGAAAATAGGCAAAGGAGACGGAAGAAGTTAAATAGCTTTCTTTTGAACTTTTCTGTTCCTCTTCCTCCGTCGGTTTACACATACAGACACAGTAATGTTAGCCAAGGAAAAATCCCGGCGTCGTCGTCGTCATCTTTTACTTTCTTTGTCAATAAAATCGCTCAACTTGTTTAGCTACATATGGAGAACCTATTAGACAAGTGAATGAGTATCAAGTATATGCACAGTAAACGTATGACGGTAAATCAAACATAAAAAGCAGAAAGGAAAATGATTAAATCGCTTTCCCTACAAATACGTGTGTAGCGTATATATGGTGTATGCATAAGCATTCATACATACATACATATTACATATGTACATGCGTACATCTCAAAGTTACTTGCAATTCTTTGGAAAATCAAAAAAATGAATCTGTGCTCTATATATCGTCGATCCATCTTTGAAATCACATGGTCGTGCTCGTGCTTCTGGTTCTGAGCATGAGGTAACATCTCTATTCTTAAGTTTATTGAACGCTACTTTATACACAAGTACAATACACAGGTTTTCACATTCCTCCTTTGTAGTTTGTACCTAGTCTAGGCTTGTGATCAACTGATGAAAAAGAAGAGACTTATCGTCAACTTCAGAAGAAATAAGAAAGTTTTACATACTCTGAACACTTTTCGGCTGTAAATTCAAAGACGATAGTAAAAATCGAGAAGATGCTCTACCCTACTCTACTCTAATGCACTGTAAAATGTAATGAAAGTGAAAAATCCTTTCGAGACGCATGCCATGGAGTATGGAGTTTGTGTGCTACTGTATTAGACCAAGTTAAATATTGTGCATTTAAAACATTGCAAACTTTTAAATCATATTTAAATTTAACCTCTTTATTATTTGTTTTAACATATATATGTTCGTTGTGTAAATAAGTACAAACATGTACCTGATATTTTGATACGGATAGAAATTTGACAAGGCAAATTCTCACATGTCCAACAATTCAATTAAACGCCGGGAAAATCCTGTAATAACACGGCCCATTCTCTGCCTGTCCCCTTTGGAGTTAGGGTGGAGTTGATGACGGGGGGAAAGTACTTATGTATTTAACATTGTATAAATGAGCAAATGACTTTGGAATCTTGAATTTAATTTCCGTTTCTCATATTCTCACATTCACTCCTCTTCAAAAAGGAGACTCGCTTCATACTCGTTGTGTTTCGAAGCATAATATATTGTGTACTGGAATCTCATGCCATCAACAGTGTTACGTAAATTTTGTATAATATATAATGATTGACTTCATGGTGGGACAGGGATGGAAAATACATTAAGGATTCAAGTGACATGACAAATCAGAGAGAGGACTCATTGACTTTCCATCTCTCATTTTCATTACAGGAATTCTTGAACGTACATGCAAAGTGTCTAGCAACAAAAATGTAGTGCATCTGCGTAAATACATAAAACTTGAACAATTGACACAACTCACGTGCCATTGCATGTATGTATGTAGAATCTATGTATCAGAATTTAACAATACAGTCGTTAAACTCTCGTTTCAGAGCATGTGGCACGCGCTACTTTTCTAGTAGGGAAAGAATATAGCCATTTAATGTGTCTCAATTATGACATGGCTCATCCATTAAACATGACAATGAGAAAAATTATCGCCATAAAAGTACAAGTACCTACTACCTACTTATGCATATTTATCATGGCGATTCATGATGATGATTTTGCTGAAATGACCGTGCATGTTAAGTTTGCTCAGAGTAAGAACAAACTGTTTCGTATAAAACGACATACTGTCTTTGGTAAATTATTAATCGGTTGTAATTTCATTTTCTCACCTACCGTAAAATACATTATAATAATCCAGCACAAAATAATATGCCATGGGGGAACTTGCTACGTGCTTTTTAAATGGAGCAGAATTTAGTCTTACGACGATTTATCAAATAGCTATCCAGGCATATTATAATGTCATTTACGGTATTTTCCACACTTTAAATTTTCCCCTGTAACGTTTGCCGTTGGACGTTTTATTAAAATTGAACTAAAATTTGATATTTTTTGAGCCAGCTTTTGTAGATGCGCACACCTTGCTGACCCTAATTATTGACAGGATTTTACCTCGCAAGATAATTTACTATTTACGCCTTTAAAATGACGTGGCATTAGTCTTAAATGGAAGGAGGTATACAATTGAATGGAATGAAACGTCCTATAGATAGTTAGAATGCAGTACAACTATTACGGGTGAGTATTCTATTATGGACAACATTTTCCTGTGAGGGTGCTCAAATAAATTGGTGTAAGACACAAATACACGGACAATAGCTTATGGCATGGTAGACATTCGCACATTGATATGTAATGATCATACTCAAGACTCAAGCTCCAGACTGCGCTTTGGCTGGACTGAGTGTATGTTTTTCAATGCTCAGATGTGGAGGTCATTACTATTCTGTTTGGAGTTTGGTTGAGATCTGCTTCTCGGTATTATTAACCATATAACGCTCGTGAGCACGCAACATACTGATACACAAGTATACATATATATCAGTGCCATAGATATTGTTCTGTCTGAGCACGTTTCACATCCTTATGCAGTACAAAACATTTCCTCTCCTTTTGACTTTGGTTCATATCCTTATAGTATATATCCTGTAATGCTGCTACAATAGATTTTATACACTATATTGTGTACATACATACATACATACATACATAAAGTCATATCAAATTGTACTGCATTGAATTGTATTGTATTGCACTGTGGTGTATTGTATTGCATTGGATGTCTGTACGGAAAGCCTTGTGGTACTAAACACGAGGAGCAAAAGGGAGATGATTGTCGGAAAATGAATTCCCAAAGGGGTTTCCAACAAAGAGAGGCGTTTAATCTCTCACTGGAGATCCCACAATCAACCTAAAATACCTCTTTCACATTTTCAACCATAGTCTGTTCTTGCTCCTTTTCCCCTTCTCTTGTCCCATTTCTCCTGATGCTTTCTCCTTCTCACTCCAAAAGTCTCCATCCGTCGAGGTTGGAATCCTCTCCACATCACATCACACCTAGGAATATACACACTCGACAGTGGGTTGATATGCGGAGCGTCGACCAAAGAAGACAAGCCAGAAGTGCTTAGGAGTATCTGTAAGTTGCGATACATCCATCCATCTGTTGTGCCTACATTTGTCCATGGATAATAGAATTATAGTTCAACTTGTGCATTGTTCAAAGTACCTATATCTATGCATTTGCATACTCCACAATTAATACAAGTCAAGAACGGGAAAGCATCTTGGGCTTATCCTCATTATCAAGCTCTATTTCCATTTGATTTTATAAAATATAATCAGCTATGTAACTTTCTGTATTTGTATACTGGGCATGTAGCTATAATAAAACTGAAACGCTGTGTACTGATATGTAATGAGAAAGAGAACTCAAAAAATGACAATAAATCCGCAATTTAGCCAAGTGAGTAAAAATTCATCATTTTTGTACTCATTGCCAAACAAAAAATTCAAATAAATCTGATTATCAAATGCTTTACTTAAGTCTCTGTCAACGAATTCATTTGTTGCCATGCAAGAACACTATAAAGGGGGTTTGGTTTTCCGTCCACGTGCCACATACTCCCTGGAAGCTGCAATTAATTCGCATTGAATTGCAAACATTTGCAGAAAAGCATGCACTGTATACATATATATGTATGTACAATGTACACTGTTTTCAGTTTAACATCCTTGTCATGATTTAATATTTGGGATAAAGTTGTAACGGGATCGCTGCAAAATATTATTGTAAGGACACAGTTGTACACACACACACACACGTGTACATACACTGTTTTGTACAAGTACCTAATTTAGCTTCAGTAGTTTCTTCTTTTAAAATTTTTGTTGCTGTCTACATATGCAACCTACAATCTACGTGCACAATGCTAATGCTCGAAGTTCACGCTCATGCAAATATGTAGATGTGTACCTTCAAGAGGAGGGAAGGTGCCCATTATTTATTAATGTGGTTCCTGAATTCCGGGATCCTTTGGCTTTTGCCTGTGCAACCTGGCTGCTCAAGGCTCAAACTTGCGTTAACTAGGTGACTCTTGCCGTTGACTGTATAATCCTTCACACATTAACTATGGATGAAGATTAGTGAGTGAGAACATGTGCTAGAGCTTTCAAAAAGTCCTGTGTAAACACGCTGGAGAAATACACACGGCGAGCACGATCAGCCACCAAAAGGACCGAAATAACGGGGAAATACTTGCATGCATACATGTGTATATGCTTACTTACATATGCATGTATGTACATACTACATACATGTACATATCCGTAAAGCACATCACAAGAAAAAAGCTTGCATACCCTTCGAAAAGAAGCGCATAGAGAAAAGAAAGGAAAAGGAGAGAATGATGAGAAGACTCGAGAAAAAACTCAAGGCTCGAGTCTTGAGGCGTTTATACAAAGTCAGCAGTCTGGTTTTGCAAAAGCCAAGGGGAAAAGAAAAGAGCAGCTGGATCTACAGAAGAAGAAGAAGAGGGCAAAGAATGAAAAGAAAGCTGTAGAATGTAGATTGCAGCTATATGCTATACTAGCTGGTCGGAATGAGGAAGAGAGAGAGAGAGAGAGCGAGAGATAAACTATACTTCAAAGAGCATCAAATTCTTGTCGACTTAATCTTCACGGGACTTAAGTGTATTTACTTGAGGCAGGAATAGACACAGCAAGTGGAGTTTACCTGAGCGCTTCCTAATTGAGAAAATAAGCTCTTCTTCGTCTCCTTCTCCTTCATCTTTCTCTGGTCTCTGCATCTATAGTTATCTACTCTCCTTCCCTCGTTTCCGACTCTCTGTGCATTGTATTGCATTGGTATATTCACAATGGCAAGATAGACGAACGAGAGAAAACTTGAGGGTTCTTTTCTTGTCCTCTCATTTTATTATATACATAGAATATCTAAGGGCTGAACCTGTTTATTATATTTAGACCTATTGTACACCGTTAATGGACAGACGAAATTATGGTTGAAGACGACTATGGTGGTAATGACCCTGAGGATGAAGATGAAGAGCGTAGAAGAGCACTCACCTGATAAGTCCCATATAGACTCAATGGCTACATGCGTGTACTTTATAGATTCCTTTATTTTTGTCACCCTCCCAAACATTTGGCATAAAAGAATTGAAGTTGTAACAGAATTTACATGATACAAGAACAATACATGTTGGAATAAGCTATCTAATCATTTCAAAGTTTTAGGGGTAATACGTCTAACAATAATAATCATTATTATGGTTTTTTGGAGGAGGATAATTTTAAGGAAATTCCTCAGATGTGCACCTACAACTATTCATCCGTCTCAACTCAAGCTATAGAACCAAACTCATGTACATAAGATGAAGAAGCCAGGAAATAAATAGTTACTCGTTGTTCAAGAATGTAGAGAAATTCTCAGCATACATTTTGTACATGAACAATGTACGCTGTAATAAATCCACAAGTTGATTTTGTAATTTGCACAGAGTATTCTAAAATTCCAACTTGTTGTTTTAATTTAATTCAAATCTCATGCCAACCTTTCTCTCCCACATATCTTGTTATCTGCTTTACGGAACTATTTTACATAACGCAGTGCACAATATGTATATAATGTATATATTGGTAGTATGGATATAGTGCCAGCCAATTTACATGTCGGTCTCATAAATATCAAGACAAAAAGTCAAGTCAAGCCAGGACCAAGACAGACATACACACACACGCTTACTAAATGTGCACGCACATACTTTCTTATCCTCCGCTTAATGCTTCTTTTTATTCTTAGCGCACTTAACACGCCCAGACAGATATAGTGTAAGCGTGCAAAATGCAGAAAATATATGGGAAGAGTGACGGGAACTGAAGAGGAATTATAAAATTCAATTTGATGCAAAGACATGAGTGAGCAAGAACTTTACACTTTACATTACTATGGATATATTACATTCACTCTTTACTGTATCGTATCTAATTTAGAGATGCATAGAAGGGGATGAAACACTTTTGATATAAATAAAAGAAAGAAACAGTCGTAAATTTTACCGGGAAAGGAAACAAGTGCACAGTGCACACATACAAAACATAGAGAGTAGAATGCATAGTTATAGGAACAAGAAGAAGTATTTTTGTTTCAATTTTCATTAGTATCACTCCATAGTCGAATCCCTGAAAAAGCAAAGGCGATAATTTTTGTGGTTGATGGCTTTTAGTTTTGAACATGGCTTGAGTTTTTGCATTAATTATGTTGGTTATACAATACATCTTCAACTTGCGGAGAGAAAAAACTACAGAACCATTTGTGAAAAATAGACTTGAGTTAGGGAGGCTTTGCAATACACACTGAGTTATGTTTGAATTCTGTCACTGTATAAATTGGACGATACTGTTTTAGAATTGTTAAATTGTCCACTTATTTTGTGTGCTTTTTGAAGCTCAGCAAGCTCGTAATATCAGTCATCATGCCAAGCCTCACTTTTGTCTATAGATCCCAAACCAAGGAATGTACAAGACAGCACTAATAATAAGTAGATCTCAAAGTGCTACATGCATGTATCTAAATTTGAATGAGTAGCATTCTACACGATGGCATGTGATGGTACGGCACTTAAGACGGAGAGCAGGTGATTAATGGCGTTTATGGCCAATTTACAGTATAATTGCACATGTTTGAGTTGAATTCCAATTCCTGATACATACATTTATACTTACATTAATACTAATGTAGGCTGTATTCTACATATAACTGTATATGAGGTGAAAAGTGTGCAAGAAATAAGCTTGTTAATAATAATAATAATGGTAATAAAATTCATGTCTAAAATGGCTACATTGGTAATGGAAAGGGGAATAAGAATGTGCCTACATACATATAGCTAAAGCACTAAATGCAAATCTCCCGACTCTACTTGTCTACTTACAGTCAATGACAAGAGAACTCAGTGGAAGAGAAATGATTTTAAAATCCAGTGTAATTGAACGGTGACAGGTGAACACAATTTTTTATTCCTCCTCTTCTTCTTCTTCTACTACTTGAGCATCAACTTGTTACCCACCAGGTAAATCCTCTCGCAGTGCATATGGATTTAGAGAAAAGGCGAAGGAGCGACGAAAGGGAGATGGAGACAGACAAGGAGATAAAGAGAGAGAGAGCGACAAGATTGAAGAGAATCTCGAGGATTGGAATATCGGTGGAGAAAACTTGTATGCATGCCTACATACTGTACATATCTGCATAGGCCTGTGTGTGTGCATAATGTATTCTTTATTTAACCTGACCCCCATGGAGATAAATAGGAAGCGAGAGTAAGAGGCCGGAGAGCTGATGGCAGTGGAGTCAAGAGTAAAGTGCGAAAACATCAGAAATGCTCCTACTTTTGGTTTCCTCTTTGGCTTTGCTCCTCTCCATCTCTATCCCCTATTCACCCTTTGGGAACACATACACACTTATACATACATGGATATGCAAGTATAAAGTATATGCGCATATTATATGACAAGATAGACAAAACATTGAGCTTCTTCCATAGTGAGTGCGGTCCTATAGAAAATGATACAGTTGTACAAAGTTAGTTATTGAAAGTGGTGTAAATGGAGATACAGATACAAGTTGTGCTTGTACGACAACTCACGTTCTACAAATACTAATACAAATACAAACACACAAATGCAACCCCCCGTGTTTTTACACATAGACAGACAACACACATACATTATACGTGGGTTGATCGATATATTTCGAGACATTGGGACAGCATTTACCTTGCTACGGACGAAAGTTCTTAAAAATCTCGAATTTAACAAATTTTAGTCATAAAACGGCAAATTGTAGGGCCAAAATTTTATTTGTACCTTTAATCCGGCGTCAAATATTTACTATATAGCAGATAACAGAAAAAAATTTAAATACAAAAACAGTAAAAAATCTTTGAAAATTGGATTTGATTTCTAGAGGAAAACAAAACTTCCTTTTTTTAAAACGACAACTGACCAAAACACGCTTAAAAGTTATGATTTCTCATGATAAAAGTCAAAAATGCGTTTTAAAATGATCGCACTTGAAAGTTTTAAACGACAGTGCTTGTGAGCTTCACTCATTCAAAGTAATAAATATTGTCTACCCCATTTCATTTTCGTCATCCGATCAACACAGAACTGCTTGTTTCCTAGAACTTATGGATCAACCCCTGTCCACAAGTATATAGTAGAAGCATCAGGCATCGGAACCAGAGCTGTTGGTTGGGAAACAGGCGACGGGTTTTTGGCACCGGATTTACTAGGATTTGGCCTGACTTACCCGCTGAGTCTGCCTCTCTCTACAATTCACATGTGTAAATGTGTGGTGGCGAGTCCATGTGTGAAAATTCACATTCACATATCTCTAACTTGTGCATCTACATTTTTTCACTGTATTTCACCATTCCGCCATTTCTCTCTTTCTGCTGTTCCCTTCGATGGCGATACAGTGACGACTCGATGTACCAACAAGTTGGAGAAACGTATTTATCAAGAAATTCAGTTGAAAAATATACTTGGAATACCTCCATAGTTATGTTGCCGATTTTTGGAATGAGTTTACCACTGAAACCCCATCCGAATATTAAGTAAATATACATAGTAGATTTACATTAAAAATTCACTTTTAAGCTCGTCAGCAAGAACGTGTTATTATAGGAATCATAAAATCCATCGACAATAAAAGATGCTAAAATTGGTTTATTTTATATGGAGTTTCGAGTGTAATACCTATAAGGTATAATGAATCGCGCATCGGCAAAAGTTGCCTTGTCTTATAAAGTATTGTCTTGTCCTGTATTGTATTTCGTATTGTAAATTGTAATGCACGTAGTTTGTGGTTTTGGGGCTGACATGAGCATGTTCCCATTTAAATTCTACTTAATTCCTCGAGACCCAGGAATCTAAGTCACACACATTCACATTTGCATTTATTGTGCTTATCAATTGTTTCTGAGTATTTGGTGCGTGTCTGGCACTTGTTCGAACAGACATGACTTGACATTCGGTATGCCCGAAATGCACAAGTATTTAGCACTGTGTCTGCATACCAAATTCCACATTCCATATTATACCATCCCATTCCAAAAGTCCTCCTCACATGTCTCTCAATATATATTTACATACACGTACTGTTCAATACTACATGTTTACGCGTCATGGCGATTCATTTTCATTTTCTGCTAACGCAGTCAAGAGTACCCACCAATGTACTTCATCCTTCATTGTTTCCTCCCACTCTCTTGTGTGTGTGGGTGAAAGTTTAGTAGCTACGAATTGATTACTTTTCACTTAGTCACTCTCTCGACTGCGGTCTTCCTCGCGGAGATCGCCACTCAGAATTTTTAATTCGTATATGCTATCCATACTACAAAGCACGCGAGCCATGCTCCTCCGTGCATTATGTAAGTTCAAACAACTCTGATATGTGTACAGATTTCACTTGTTTATTTTAAAGCTTACACGTTATAGCATACATGATCGCACAAAGTACAGCTAAAACCTATATAGATTCAAGAGAATTGTACAGTTCATTTTTAAATAAGAAACGGCCAGTGACGCACGGTACTTTATTGGTTTGGGCTTTTGAAGTAAATAAAAGCGGAAAATGATGTGTCGTTCATAAAAAATACAATATACAGCATGGGAAATATATTTATTTATGTTTATCCTGCAGCAGAACACTATGCGTCGTTTTTTATCCGGGTTTTGGGTAATTTGTCGCTGTGGAAATGATTTTGGACATTGTGCAAGCCTTCCGTTCTAGTTACAGTCCATTCCATCCCATCATAACTGTATACTGTACATTGTACATATTGTATATAGACCAGAGAGTGTATTGTGTAAAGACGGATTTGTAGAGAGGTTACATGGTGAGATGGGATGGAAGAAAGGAACAAGTGAAAAGAAATAGAGAAACCATTTATTTATGGGGACTACGGTTACATTTTGTAGTCATTACACGGCACATGATGTGCAAGCAAAATAATAAAAGGTCGTTTTCTCCTTTCACCCGACGGAAAATTCTCTCCTACTTTTTCTTCCTTGTCTTTCTCTCGCTGGCTCGTTCAAACTTGAGACGGAGGCGACAAAACATCTCGCATAGAGCGAGAGAGAGAGAGAGAGAGAGAGAAACGGAGGCTGAAGCTGAGGCAGCAAGGAAGTTCACCTAGCAGTGTAACCCAACAAAGTGCAATTCAGTGCCAACAGAGCAGAATGTTGCCCATTCCCCAGCTTCAGACCTTGCAGGATGTTGAACTACCCTTATAGATATATTCCGTCAAATTCGATAGTTTTTACTTTCAAAAGCTCAATAACTTTATTTCTCTCTAAAATAAATAATTTAATTTAGCTTTCAATTTTAGTAGTTTTGCAGCCTTTATGAAAAAATAATAAAAGTTCTGCCCTTTTATCATTTAATACGTTGAAAGCAATTTTAAAGAAACATTTGTACAATTTAAAATGACGTATCAGTACATCTTCTAGATATTTTTCACAAACGTTTTTGAAAAACCAATTCAAAAGAATCGTGGTTATATTCGTTACAAAATAAAATTTTAAAGTCTGGTAAAATTCAAAATTCAATTAAAAACAACCTTGTAATGACTTATTCCTTATTTCTGGGCTCCACTCATTTCTTATCAAAGAATTTGGCAATGTAAATAATAAAATACTTGATTAGTTCACAAGTTTTGATCGTATAGGAGACTTAACTAGAGTAGAAGGCGGGTGTCTGTAGAATTGAGGGTAGGGCCAGATCAGGATTTTCATTACATAATACAAAATATCTGTAGAGTTGAGGGTATAGGCAGTTTTAGCGTTAGTTCCAGTGTCACCTCCACAAGAACATCATGATAACACGAGTTTCGCCCAACCTCACATTTAGAGAGAGAGAAGCGGAGTACTGTACAGTACAGTACAATACAGTTCAATGCAGTACAGTATATAATATGCGTAGATATAGTACAGAGTTGCACGTAACGTTAAGAGCCGTTGAGAAGATGGCAATAATCCCGTAATAGGCTCATTGTCGAGACGTTGTCGCCTCTTTCACGAAATGATTAAGGGCGGAATGATGACAATAGGAAAGGAAAGAAGCTTTTTTTCCTTCCTCATCGCCTTCTATACTTCTCTTTCTTCGGCTCCTGCTTCTACTTTTTCACCAATGGTCCTTCGTCTTTTCCTTTCTTTTCTTTTCTCCATTCTTTTCTCTTTCCAGGAAAAGATTTCTTTTCTTTCTCAACTCCTCTGCTCAAGTGTGTGAGTGAGAGTGTGTGTGTGTCTGCTCTCAGACTTTTTTTATTTTTTATGGAAAGGATGAATGTCCACAAACACACATACGATATGTATATACATACAAACTGAATACATACACACCACACACTATACATAACCTCTAGAAGTTTAGATCAAAAGGAATGATTGTGCTTTCACCATACAATAACTACAAGTGTTTCAACAATGCACTCTTCACTCTCTTGTCTCTTTCTCTTTTCCCTTTCCATCTCTTTTCCTCGGCTTGACCTCTTCGAATCGCATTGTGTGCTATATGCACTCTCTCTCTCTTACTCTCACCCTTTTGCTCACTCGACCAGCTACTTTAATGGAACTTGCACACAATAAACATATGCATTCGCGACTCCCAGTGAATACACAAAAGGACTGTTGGGAAAAGTTGTATGGACGCTGATATAAGCATACTGTACATTGTACATACGACCGTTTTATGCTCTCCGACTATAAGCCTAACTTTAACTCCTCGGAATATATATGGTCAGTATATTATCCAAATGTGTACTTGTGTGTCCTCCAACACATTACTGGCAAATATGTCATTTCATCCTAGCCCTTGGTCTCGTCCTCTCCAATAATAATATCCATCTATTTCCTGTATACGTATGTATATGCATGCATGTATGTGTAAGTCCGTCTTGGTTTTGGTTTGGTTTTAGTGTAAAAGTTACAGCTGGGATTTCTCGCCACGAGCGTAAGAAAAGATTCTGAAGAAATTCATAAATATGCTCCTTTATCTTTAGACGTATAAATGGTGTGTACGTTTATGTATAAAATACCGTCTATTGTACAGTAAAGTCTGTGCATATAGCTTTTTTTACTTGTTGTTGACTCGTTCCGATAAGTATGCACCGCAAACAAGGAGTTCTTAAATTACAGTGGTAAATGAGTTCACAGCGTAGTATATTGTAGCTTGAAAACCTTTCCCGGGTTTCTTTTTATGCATGTATGTCTGATACGTAATGGCTTACAAAAAATTATGCTTAATATTGTACAGCATTAAAAGGTTTATCACAAGGGGAGGAAAAAGCGTATAAACGTGGCTTCAATATAAAAGTAATATTTTGGGGGTTCAAAAAATGCGGGAAACAAATTTGCATTCGAATTTAGATACATGTACGTACATAATACTGTACGCTATACAAATAGAAGCTTGAAACACAAAAACCCGATGGGTTTTGAATCGAGTGAATGACAGCACATGTTGAGATTTTTCTGCCGTATGCATAGTGAGTACCGTATAAAGTATAAGCTCTTTTGGTATTACCGTAAGACTATTAGAATTTGGAGCCATGTATGCATGCATGTAATACGTTTCCAATGGAGATCTATGGACTGTAGTGGGTGCTGTCATGCTAAAAAAGCTTATAATATACGGTGCGTTTTTCCCATGGTAAGAAAATGATGTAGAGGGTGAAGGGTAACCATCCGTAGTTGTGGCTAAAAATAAAAAATGAAATTCTGTGGCGACGGACAATTTCATTGATTTTTAAATTGTGGAAGAGGAAGGAAAGAACTTGAAAAAACCCTTGTTCAACACAATGTTACATGTAGATATCTGTCTCACAGAAGAAAAGGGAAGAGGAAGATGCAGGGGGAGGAAGAAGAAGCAGCGTTTGTTTACATTATGCGTTTCTCAAAGAAACGCATGTATTTACATGTATCCCATGTATCCTACCACACAAGCAAGTTTTGTTATAAATTTTGTAGATATTAGATATTAAGCAGAGTTCTGTGTTTTGTGTGTATAATCTTCTTTTCCTTTGAACATGAACTGGAGGGGAAATTGAAGAAAATGCCGTTTGAATTACACTGCATTTAATGACGTTGCATGACATTGTGTTCCTTGCTCATCCGGGTTTATTACAAATGTGCGTAAATACTTGTGCGGGTTTGTTGAGCCCACACCACATGCTGGAAAACACGTTTCTCATATATATCAAAGAGACGTAACAAATTGTGCATTTTAACCGGTAAAACAAAATCGAAACCCTGACTGGCTATGTGCATGTACAATGTACACAGTGCATATTTTAATCCACTGTAAGATTGTGAACTATGAACCAATTTTATGGAGTAAAAATTGTGCGTTAAATATTTATATCGTGAAGTTGAAGAAATTAAGGGGGTTCGAAAAATTTGACTGTTTTAAAAAACCATGTCTT
The DNA here is from genome assembly GCA_034698285.1 of Sminthurinus bimaculatus. NCBI lineage: Eukaryota > Metazoa > Arthropoda > Collembola > Symphypleona > Katiannidae > Sminthurinus > Sminthurinus bimaculatus. The sequence continues at coordinate 7,254 of JAQIVE010001533.1, read as the reverse complement.
GTTTTATTTTTTCAGGGTCAGATGGTCTTCAAAATGTTAAAATTGAAGGTCCAAACTACGTCCGGAGAGGAGATACTGTCACTTTAACTTGTAAATATGATATGGAGAGAGATACATTATATGCTGTTAAATGGTATTATCGATCAAAGGAATTTTATAGGTAAGGAATTTTTTTAAACCGGCCAATTATTCAATTTTAAAGTTTAAAATCTAAAGCTTTTATGCTTTTATTTTTCAAAACAGCATCTAGTACCTTATGAATTGATAAATGTCTTTGTAAAAGTTGCATTCCAAGTTTTCATATAAATATATGAATCTATTTTTTGAACAGGTTCATCCCGAAAGAAGTACCAAACACCCAAGTGTTTCGTCTACCAGGAATCCCTCCGGGAATTGTTGTAGATGTAAGTATAATACGTTAATATGCACATTTTCCACATTGCACGGTTTTCCTAAAATCGAATTTTTGTCACTATACTTCTGTCAAATAGAATAGCATATTTCTGTCGTCTTCAATAAATTGAGCTGCTTTGAGCGAGTTGGGAGTTGGGATTGAAAGACTTGATTTTGAAATGGATTTCCAAGCCTGTCTTGTCGAATAGGGAGAAAAGAAGTAAGAAGAAGCATATTCCTCGTGTATTAAATGTGACAAAAAGTACATACATATGTGAAATATATTTCCTAATGATAGTAAAACAGATAAGGCGTGAACCGCAAGCTTATGCTGAGGACTACTCTACTTGACGGTTACATACATGGACACATGAAATGCCTATTGCAATAAATGCGTAATATCATATTTTAATACAGTCACATATGGAACGCAAAAAGAGTACAATACTGTGCTCGTACTCTACCAAACCACAGAAGATGTCCTTTTGTGAGCATTTATATTATTTAATAATGTACAATATACAATACTTACAGTACAATAGTTTTCTGTTGCATAATATAAAGAATAAAACATAACATGCGTAGACATATGAGGGGGAAACTTTTTTTCAGTACAGAAAACCACCAAATTTCTTATGAAAAGAAATAATTCGATAGAGAAAACTCAGTGAAAGGAGGAAAGGAGAAGATGTAAAGATTTTCCAACTACCCGGAACATATTTATACCCATTTATTCCTTCAGTTTCTCAAGCATCTCGTATTGTCCTTCAACTCCTCTACCTTTTTACTGCTGGGATGATTTTATCGCCTCCTTCGTTTTTCCCACACGCAGTTGTACCATCGATGATATACAGTATACTTCACGAAAGGGAAGCTTTGTATACCTTAATTTCTAATATTCAAACAACGACGTTAACAGTACAACCAGTGAACCGATTTTTCATTGAAAACTTGTCTCGGCAAACCATACATACGTCATTAAAGTCCCTGGCCAGTTTTGGTGACATGAATGGTTTTTCGAAATTGGTTTCAAAATTTTTAAATTTGGTCTACATATTGATGAAAGTTGGGCGGTTTTTTTAGTTAGGTGCCAAGTTTTAAAATTTTTACAACGAATTTTGAAAACCATTAAAGGATAGTTGTAAAGTGCACTTTTTGCATCATTAAAGCCGAATTTTACCAAAATTCACGGGAGTTTTTGATAACTTAACGAGCCATGTTTTCTATAAAAAAATTGGAAACATGCCTCGAAGAATTGTTCAAAAACAAAAACTGAAAGGGCCCTGCTCAAAAGTATAAGAGTTTGGAAGATCTGAGGTTTACTGTACATTTAAATATTCCTTAAATCCGTTTGCACATTGCATATCCCTCTCTATACACTTTAGATATGCATGGATGAGTCTGGGATTGCAATGGAAAAACGTAAAAATTGAGCCCATCCATGCATATATAAAATCCACAGACGTTTTTCACTCATCGTTTGTTCTCATCTTGTCCTTGTCTTGCCTTTTTCTCAATCCTCTTCTTTTTACTTTCTTCTTTTTCTCTTCCTCGTCCTTGTCCTTGTCGTCGTTGTCGAGTTTTGAAATTCTGCTGTCTTTATTTCCTTCAAAAACTTCTTCCCTTGCAATGTGATGTGATGTGATGAAATACAAAGATATGCTCAGGGAGGAATAAAATATATGTGGAATAATAATAATTTTGGGTGTTTCTTTTACCAAAAAATGAAAGGAGGAAACCTAAAAAAATTCGACAAAGAAATATCAAATATTTTTTCAAACTCAGATATGCATAGAGCATACAGCTTGCCACGGTTATAAGCTTCACTTCCTTGATGTCTTCTTCGTCTTTCGTCTCCACGATAGGACAGGACGTAAACAGATCAGCACAGTCAAGACGACAGGAACTGAAACAGAAATGCAAACATGGAGAGAAAGAAAAACGTGAAAGAACATTTTCATTTCATAACGCTGGGAAATAAGTAAATCTTATTTCTTACGCACCAAGACGTGCAGAAATGTACAATGTACAAATGCACACACGCACCAAATTCACAACTCAAAAATTCCACAAAGATTTTCTTACACCTAACTCTACTTTAACAGTTATGCACGCACAATACACAATAATGCTGGCAATACAATGCATGTGTATAGAAAGAAAAGCTGCACTCTTTTTTGCCCTGTCTCGTGTTTTTTACCAGTGGCTGCTCTCGGGTGAAAATAATTCTTGAATATGAAGAATCTTTCACGGAGTGCACCATGTGTTGAAAAAAATCTGATGAACACAAAAAATCCCTGTATAAACTCAGTCTCCAAAGCAGTGCCAGACGTTAGGGAAGAAGTAAAGGAAAGCAAAGCATGGCAAATGAAACCAAAAAAAAAGAGAGACAAAGATGGGAACAAAGATAAAGTCTTAAGGTTCAAATTTACAGGGAAGAGTAGTAACAGCGTCACTATTTAATAACGTTTGAGCGTTTTGAAGAATTATTTTCATCTATGTATACAATGTTTAAGCAAAAACAGAAACTGTTGAGGTTGACTGTCTCTGTATAACTGCAAGTACAGAAAATTTCAAAAAAGAAGGCGAATTAAGCAGTAGCATCTGTGCGATGTTTTTATTTAAATCCCTGTATGTACAAGGAACGTTGTACAGATTTTTTCACATCATGTGTATTTCCACAGTTATTTAATGTTGCGCCTAATGTGAGGAAATGTGTAGTTTAGATATGTTGGTTGGTATCAAAAAAAGTCATCGTTATTCTATCTCCGCCTTCAAATGTTTCTCACTGGGTGTAATAACTAACTCACTCTTCAAAAACGATAGGGATCGACAAAAATATGAAGAATTATCTGTAAAACTCCGTCTATGTTCGTGTGAACATGGAGATAAAAATGGATATTTTCTCAGTACTTGTAGATACTCCATATCTTCACCTTCCTTTTCTTTTAAACTACGTACCTCTACATACGTACGAAGCAATAGGTGTATGACTACAATAAACTTTGATTTCCTGCCAAAAATTAATTTTGCATGTGGGAAAAAAATTCTCCACCTCATTTTTGATAAATGACATGAAACACGGACGGATTTTTATACACATACACATGTACATGAATAGGTTTGTGGAGAGCTAAAGTTGGATTTGGATTTGGAACTAAAACCAAAACTTTTGTCAGGAGTCTGTTGACTTGAGTTAGTGGACTTTTCTCGTGGTTTTTCCTATATACATTTGTATGTACAATGTACACTGTATACACAGCCTCTCTGTCTAGAGACTATAATTCCTAGAGTTAATTTAAACAATTCAAATGTTATTCAAAAGAGCCACAAATCTCTTTTGTTCTTGTAGTAAAATAACGGAAGGAGAAGAAAAAGTATGAGTATGAAAAATCAGGAAGAATATACATGTGTATATGTTCGTAGTTATATATCTATCAAAAGTAGGCGGAGGCAGGGAAAACACAAGCAAGCAAGGAAAGCAAAGCAAGGCAAACTCAAGTAAAGTCAGGGAGTCACAAGTACAAAATATAGAAAAAGAAGTCCAAGATGAAGAAGAAAAGGAAGAAAAGAAAGAACAGAGCACAAATCTTCGAGGCATAAAAACTTACAATTCGTTTCGTTACCAATTTGTCTCCGCTTTTGCCCATTTTCCATTATGCAATTCTTCAAGTTGCACAGCCAACAGCTAGCTGAGAAGACAAGTGGTAAGGAATTGAGAAAAGAAGATGAGAGAAGAGAAATGAGAGAGAGATTGCAGAGGGAGAAAAGAGAGAATCTTGGAGAAATTTACGAGACCCCAAATGAGAAAATCCGATTCACAAACGCACACAGCACAAACGATAAAAATAAATCTCTTTCTACATGTTTGGCTCTCGGATCTCGCCAAAAACGAAAGGAGAGGGAGGCAAAAGAAGAATAGCCCATAGACAAGGAGGCTGTAGTGAAAATAAAAAGAAAGAAAACACAGGAAGGAAAGAAAGAAATTTTTTGAGGGTCTTCGTTATTCCTGCCCGTACATATCTATATATGCGATACGTAGGCTTTTCCGAAAACAAGTCAGTTTTTGCCCAAAAAGTCACAGGGTTGGTGGATACTTACATACATACACACTATTGCGGTTTTCTTCACTTTCGGTCAATATTATGAGTGGTTTTGGTTGAAGATTTGGTCTCGGCTTTGGCTTTGAATTTGACTTTGGTGCAGAAAAATGCAGTAGCAACACAAATGATTTTCTCTTTCTGCAACATCAATGTGCTCATTAATTTTTCCACGTGCATCCCAAAAAAGCAAAATGCAGCAAGCCTCTGCATAAAAAAATTGCTGTACTATTGTATTAAAAAAATTAATACAGAGGTTTGAAATTGATAAAATTATTATTTTTGGGTTTGTTTTTATGCCTATTTGTTTAGTTTCGTTCTGTGTATTTGATTTAAAAAAAGGTTGAAGCTACTGAATTTGCCAAAAGAAAACCATGGGAATCAAAACCAATTTTGTGCACAAACAGCAACTTAATGCCAACCTCTGTACTGCATAAAAAAACTCGGTGAAAGCCAACCGCACAGAAATTACAGCAATATTTCCCACAGCCTATGGTCAGAACGTGAAGAAAAAAAAGCTTTCTCTTTCGTCTTATTGTTTCCCCCTAGATTTCGACACAGTGACATATACACACACAAACACATCTGTATAAAATAATAGTAAGTCTCCATCATTCAATGCATTTAAAATTGGAGGGATTTCTAGCTCCTCGACACAAATATACAGCTTTGTGTCTGATGCTGGCGTCTTCATTTTCATCTCCATCTTCATCTTCAAGTTGAGACGGAGTAGAATAGGAAAACTGCACCCCAAGAATAAAAGGAGAATGCGGCATGAGATTGGATAGGTGGATATAAATATTTATCAGGCGTTATATCAAATAAATGGAACTTACCACTCTGTACCAGTCACTGGGCCCTTGCCAAAACATATCTCAAAATTGAATTTATATCACCTACATTTTCCCCTTTTTTCTTCTCTACAAGTCCATCCAACGACTTTAGCTGTGCATGCATACACATACATATGTATTTATATGAAGTTGTTGCCGCCGCCATTTTCCGAAAAATTTACGCCACTAACCCTAGCACTGTACATTGTAGATACTGATACTAGAGAAAGATGTCCAAAAATGGTCCAATTTCAAGCCTCTATTCCACCGTCTAAATGTTCAAGACCCGTCGCCTTTTTTCCTTTCCAGAAGACTAAAGTAACAAAAGAGTCATTTTCACTTAATATTTTCTATTCAGCTGCCCTAGTTTCGGAATGAGAAAAACGAAAAATTATACCAGTAATCGTATTTGCTTAATTTTACCGTTAGGCAAAGGCAAAATGCAAAAATTTGGCGGTGTCAACTATTAGAGAGATATTTCAACTATATTACTTTTACATTGACAAATTTGCCCCTGACTTCGGCTAACGTCTTTAGTATTGTTCATGCAAATGCACAGATGTGGGCCGGTGCAGCTGTGAGCTGTAATACAGTATATGTAGCATGAAGATTCTCGCATTTTTCATTCAGAAACAGGGGCCAAGTAACTACAATATAAAGGATTTAAAGAACAAGAAAAGTATTTTACTTTTTATCCTGCAGTTTATTCACAAACTTATCTGCATACACAAGGTATGCATGTAGGTGACTACTTGTGATACGACTGTTTCTCAGTAAGCTTGAAAGTGTTACGATTCTTTTGCCCTCCGTTCCTCACCAACAGCTTCAACAACCCACTTTCGACTTTAGCATTTACACGCCAGGAGAAGTGAAACTTTTTGTTTGTGTATCTTACATGAGTGTTTGTCCGTGTTTTAGAGTTCCAGGAGGAGAAAGTGCATACAAGAATTTCAATCTGTTTGTATACTCTGCGAGCTTCTTTCTGAAAGAAAATAAGTCGACTCAGACAAGGCACGACAAAGTAAATAGAGAGCCGTCACGCTTCTTTTCTAAATAGAGCGTTTGAAATTCCTCTTGTTCGAAAGCCATTATTCAGTTGAGAGGATGATACTCTACATTTGATTTTGCTCTTTTATTTTTTCTTTTCTAAGTACGGGTATGACAGAGTTGGATTCAAGGTAACAAATAAAATTATTTGTTGTATAAGGAGGTGCGACAATTTGCAAAAATTATTGGCAAAAAATCAAAGCATAATCCATGCAATACATACAGATTACAATAATACTAGTATACACTGCGGGACAGATTAGATGGAACGATTTGAAATCTTGATTCCAGCCCAAGATTTTTCAATGAAGGAGAAACATTTCTTGGGTACCATCAGCGTATGAAATGTAGCAAACTTTATGCTCTTTTAGAATTTGTCTTTGGATTTTCGGAATTTAAGGTTTTACTGTACTTTTTATGGGAGAGACTGAAAAAAGTCACAAAAAAACGGGACAAAATTATTGGAACGATTTCAGTAAAAATGCTTTTTTCCAAGAAATCGCAGTTTTTCTGACCTGATTTTGACACCAATCGACAGATCGTAATGATTTACATAGGAATAGGGCCCGAGCTTGTGTAAAAACTCCGATTCTGTGACTCAAAATATCAGAAACAAACCCCATTCAAATGCATGTAAAACTACGGGTTGTCGCAAAACGTGCATTATAAGTAAAAAACCACAAGGGCTACAACAATGACCATAAGCTCATCAGCAGCACGGCAAAAAACTGAGTATAGGAGGTTGCTTTATCAGTTTTGAACCTCGCCAGGTCATCCCGTTGTTGACCTCGGAAAATCATGACGGCGCGTCAAGAGAGAAAATGTTACTATTTTGTGAGAGAAACGTTGAAAAAACAAAGCACATTCTCTCTTGACGCGCC
>JAQIVE010001532.1:0-24354 GCA_034698285.1 Sminthurinus bimaculatus | reverse complement strand
GTCTAAAAACCGGTATATGCAAATTTGTTCAGTGGCCCACGGGTATGTCCCAAAAAAATGTTTATGCCGAAAGTGGCCCTAAGCACTCGAAAGGTTGGCAATCGCTGAGTTAGAGCATAAAAAGTTTATGTGGTAATATGCTCTCGGATGAAAAATGAGCCTTGTGACAACCCTTTGTTTAGGATGGGATATACTAACTACTTGAATTTAGTTTAGATTATTGCATTTTAACTTGAGTAAAAAGAGTTCAATTTTACTCAGTTTTCAAGTATGTAGGTCATAAAATGAGACAAGAATTCACTACACATTTTCAAGATTACGTATTCATTATCTAATTTTTTTGTGTTATTTGAAGAATTGTTTATACATTTTAAGCTAAAAATAGGAAATAAAAGCACTGGTTAAAATTATTTGAATGAATGAATGAACTTAATAACTATATCTATGTAGCACATAAATAATATATGTAAATGGCATTATGCAATACACGGTACATTAGTTAGTTACTTTCATCGGGATTTTTTCGTTTTTGTGTAAGATATAAAGGTTGCGAGTTGCGGGTAATGTAATGTAATGTAATGTAATGTAAACCTAGCCTTACTTTCCCAAACATCGTGGCATTTATTATTTAACAGCTTTGGGAGCCTCAATCAGTATGCTTAACGATTGTTCACTGTTCACAATGCATATTTCACCTACTGCATGCAAATATTTAGATCTTGTGTTTTTTCTTCTCTCCCAAATTTATGGCGTTTCTCCATAATACACTGGGTCTAAAGCGAATAGCGAAAATGAATATGTACTGACGTTGATAGTATGTTTGGAACACGGGAGTACATATTTGTCTAAATCCCTATATAATACAAGTAGTAAGAATATTTTGTGTGGGGGTTCAGTCTGTATAAATACTCAATGAGTTGTACTCATATGTATACAATAGGGATTTAGGTACGCTTATATGCATGTATCGTGTACACATGTTATTTCCAGAGATTTCAGAGAATACTGTTGCAGTTGTATTTGCTGACTGAGATAGGAATACATGCCGTGCTAGGAGGTCCTTCTGCCTTTATCAGTTTAGAGCTTCAACTATTAAATGGAAAAGTGTAGAAAAATCGTGCTAGTTGTTAACCAAACTTGAACGATAATGTTGCTGCAGTACTACAGAAATGACTCCAGCATAAAACTACTTTGTTTTATGATTTTGGTTTTTGTTTTGTTTTACTTCCTATGATTGAAATTGAAACAATTTGCACTGTGCAACGTTTTTGTATATGAATGTGTAGATATGTATATGTACTTACTTTGCGTTTGAATCACGAATTGTAAGTTTTAAGTATACATAGTTTATAATATTAGATAGCGTTTCTCATTTCATTTTATCAATTTCATCCATTTCAATTTCAATTTGTTACATTTAACACTTTAAAGTACACGCCTGAAAAAATAAGTGCCATTATGCAACCATCTGGACATGATAATAATAATGTATGAAATGATGTTTATTGTGGTATTGTTGCTTGATGAATTGAATTTGAAATAAATAAGAACAAACTTGTGAGTCAGTTCATACATAATATTATATTGATAGAGCTTTGAACGTCATATTTCAATTTTTCTATGTATCTGTATATATTGCCATGGTCTCATGACATATTAGAATTGGTTCTTTTACATAAAACTTTTTACTCACCATTTATTATTTTTCAGACTTCCTAACGTTATATGTTCTCTCGTAGTACAAGACTAATAACAACAATATGAGGAGAATTGCTTGTGATTCACGCCAGGTATTGAGACATTGAGACAAAGCATTATTAGGTTTGTGCATATAATGTGCAGCTGTAAAAACTCACATAATATATCACGATAAGGTAAAGCTTGTGTGAAAGCAAGATGCACTTTTCAATTTTGAATGAGATGACATTTGTCATAACTATCTTGGGAGTTGGCATATTTCTTGTTGAGTGTATATGTATTATGTATTCTACATATTATATATTATACTCATGCTAGTATTATGTTTGACTCCTAAACGAACTAAAATCCAATGGCAAGAAAATTACTTCATGTACTGCAAGTTTTCTCGGAACGTAATTTCACCCATGAGCATTTATTTTTCTTTTGCAATGCTCCTGTGCAGTTCATTTTTTGAAGTATTGAGCGTACAATATACGAGGAAAATGGTTTATAGGACATGTTCAAATATTCAGTCTTCAGTCCCTGGCAATTGCTTCCTTTGCATAATCGTCCAAGCATTTGTTTTACTCTCACCATAAATGTTTGTTTTTGTAAATGAGCCCCTTGGAGTGTTTAGAGATTTTATTTTGACATTGATTTTTAACCTTTCAAAAAATTCTCCAAGCTTGTATCATTAATTCTTTCGTACCTTTTCCCATAAGAAGAAAACGTCATGTTAGAATAGAATGGAAAGCATAGATACTGATTAGATTACAGAGACGTTCGAGGTTTCGGTTCGCGACTTCGATGACGCACACACACATTATGATATTCCTTTTGTAGAATTTCGCCAGTCTCAGAAATGCGAATCAAATTAGATAGTGTGATGGAGTGGCAGAGGAGTTAATAGTGTGAACCTCGGGTGAAAAACACAAATGTGCAAACATTATGTTCTTGCGTTACTCATATGAGTTTCCATTTTCACCACCCTTTACGGTCAAAGACATGAGAAACAGTATCTAAAATCTGAATGGCGCGACAATTTTTCTCTCCCCACTTGAGAGAAAACTTTATGTTGGTAATTCCCTCGAATCGAATATAAAAAGTGTATGTAGTTTATGGTATGTATGTAACAGGTTGTAAAGAAAATAATAGAGAAATAATTACCACCTACATGAAGTTTATGTACTCCGATAGATACGATCGTCTCTTTGATAACGCGTGAGGACTCTTTGTACTACACGGAGATGGATTCATGATATGAAAAACAACAACTATGTACGTATGCATAATAATATGAACCCGATTGAATGGAGTGAACACTCCGACAATTTCCAAGTTAATTGTATTACATTATGCGTTGATTGTATGAAAGGATTAAAAGTGCAGTATAGAGTATAGAGAGAGAGAGACGAAAGAATGCATAAATGCAACGCTGTCTCCTACTACTACTCCCTACATTATGATATCTCATTCAAATTTAAAATCTCTCTCCATATTAGACGTCAAAGTATTCATTATTTACATGTATACATAAAAGATTGTCCGATGGCTTAAAATTATTACATTATTTTTAACACGCATATAAATACGGAATATATACTTTATATATTTATCAGCCTCAGTATTTTGCATATTGTATTACATATTTTCCAACATTTGTAATGTGCTATGCTGCCTTTGGCTTGTTTCGGAAGTACAAAGCTCAAATGCAACTGTAGATGCTACGCAGGATAATTCAATAATGGAAAGGAAGTATTTTGTAATAAATTAGTTGGATGCAAAGAGAGACGTATTAGGAAAATGTTAGGATTCGTTCCTTTTACTTAATATTGTATATGTGCATAGAATTGGTGTGCATAAGGTTTTCTTCTCTACGTACTTTGTATTATTGTTGTTGGTTAGTACGTTTCAAACTGTAGAGTATAGTGACAAACACAAAAGAACTGGAACTGAGCACCATTAAATGGCAGAAATGGGTGTACAACATACAATATGTATGTACTTTAATACTAAGAAAGCCAGGTGAATTCGAGAATCAATTAAGTAGGTCCTGCACCGTTCAAAGTGCGTAAGTATAATATGATGCTATGAACCAAGTCATTTCTCACCCGTGAAACACACTATTGCTTGGTCCGTGATCTTATCTTCTCACGCACGATATATTCACCATACAGATACCTATAGCATCAACTGGCATGTCTGTCTACTGTCTGTCCTTATATAAAATGCTCGCCCACTCATTCTCAAAACTGATTTTCATTTGAGCCATATAAAAAATGTAAAGTATAATAATAATATTATTATTATAAACTACCATCATGAATGGTTTCAAGTTCTCCTGTTCCATGTTCTATCTATCTTTCCAGTAGTTCAGTCCATCAATTTATTTCCAATTCAATTCAATCACGAGAAATTCTACAATCTACACATGTTTTTGTACACATGTAGATGATGTGCAGTTGTAGCTACATATGACGGCTAGCTATTTTTTCTCCGTCTCTATCATCAGTGTTGATTAATATACTACCTATTGTAAGCAAATGTGTAGCTTCCACATTTTTTTATTTCTCATCTCAATCTTCTCTCATTTCAATTTGAGTTGAATTAATTTTCCATTTTCATTTTTAATTAGCTTATAGTTGTGGCTGTATAGTTGTAACTATGCGTAGTCATTGATATTCAAATTGGATGCTAATAGTATTTGAATTTGGAAGGTGAAGATAGCAACAAGCTGTGAATTAAACAAAAGTTCATTTGTTAGTTCAAGTGCAATGGGTTTTAGATTGTTAGATTATAATAATTACAATAATAATCGATTAATGAGGACGACAACAAGGTGGTAGTAATAATTACGTTGACGTTGCAGTTTAGAATGTGCGCAATGCTCAATGTATCTTGAGTACGTACATTTTGTACTTTAATATATATACCTAGATGTGCTTAACTCATTTGTAGTGAGGTGAGAGATATTTTTGAAGCAGTTGTCTTTGTAGCTTGCTCGTAAATGTTTGTGCTTATAGTTATTATTTCTCTAACTTTGCTCCTTTAAGGGTCTCTTCAGACTTTTTTTGTGAGTTCACTATTCACTTCTAACACATTAAGTTGTTGTACTCCGGAGAAATTTGAATAATAATGTACATTTCATTTTTGAGTTTTGAGAGATGATGAATAGAAGCCCACAACACCAGTAAATAAAAACGAGAGCTTGTAATTTTTCTAGCGCTCTAAATTCTGAATGTGGTGTAAAAAAATAAATGAGCAAGCCACATATGCATACCTGTGTAGGTATAGAAAGGAAACTCTGGTTGAAACATTGAGTGACTACCTGGATGTTTAATTTTTTTTCTAGTCCTAGGTAACAACCCCATTCATTGTCTGATATTTGTATATTATATTTGACTATTTTTTACTCTTGTTTTCTGTGTTAATGGAATTTTTAATGTGAGGTTTTACTTTAAATGTTGAAAAATAGCACTTCACTCACTCAAAAAGAGTTCCAAGAATATGAAAATAGACTAATTTGTTACCACGTAAAGAATGTTGATTATTTTGAAAAGGAAATGAACGCTGAATATGTGCAACACAATGTATAACTCTAGATAGAAAAAAACGAAATCGTTATGCTTTACTTCAAAGTCCTTTCTCCTCTGGTCTTTTTCCAGTGCATCGCTTGACTCTTTACTTTGCTTCACAAATGAAGTGTCTTAACAAGATAACGGGCAAGTACTTGTCCGTCTTTGTGTGCATGGCTGTCGCTTTAGTCTAAATTCGTAAGCAATATGATGCGATCCTGCCTTCGTGGCTTATGTGTATTCATCCTGGAATTTGAAATTGAAAATCTTTCAGTTGAGAGATTCATCAACGTTCAAAAGCAAGATTACACATGTAATATATAAACAGCTTCGATTTATTTTTAACGGTTTTCACCAGATAAAAAACCGTCCAGTTTCGTAAATTGGGATTTTCTCACAAGTCGGAACTTAAAAGTAGGAGTAAACTTTCAGCTCTCACAATCTATCGTATTCCAGTTGCCCATAAAGCCAGATCAAACGTACGAAGCTATCAGCAAAAACCCAGAGAAAAATATCGAAGAAGGAACTAAACTTGGTAGATAGAAGATAGTTAGTCAGGTTTTTTTGCATTTGAAAAACGACAATTATACTTTTAAAATATGTAAATAAATGCATGCTTGAAAAATTGTAAGAACATTTTCCGGGATTCTTAAACATGTGAGCTGTTGGTTTTAGGATTCTTTTAAAGTATGTGTGATATTACAAGGAAATGTATTATGAGATTTCTATGAGGTCGTAAAATTAAGAACTGAATGCATTCAGTTCTATGTGCAACCATGTGGAGGTACATGCTGCACATCGTGTACTCGTGGAACCAGCATTGTATAATATATATATTGCTTATCTTGCCTATAGTTACGCTTAAGAAATCTGTTCGCTTCTGAGATGGATGCTTGTACTAGACAGACTTGGTGATTCAGTATGATGTATTGTGATGGTTTGAAAGAGAGAAAAAAAGTACTTTGGGAGTTTAAAACTAACCCTTTGGAACTCATTCATGAGCGGTTGATCTCTCGTCAAAACCGTATCCCACAACCATTTATAGTTGCTAAGATGATGTCACCATATGTACGCCGTACACATATAAAACTTTTCTTCATTTTATGATGAGCCCTACTTACCCCTGTAATGTTAACATGGAGTTGTCCGGGAATCGAAAAATTAAACGGAATAGAGAAGTTTGGGGGCATTGCCGAAACTTCATGAAAATACGAGAAATACGAGTTGAGGGTTATAAATAAATATAAATATTATTCATAATTTCAAAACCGACGCACATCATATTCACAGGAGCCTTTTGCGCTTACTTTTCGGGGCATGTGCAAAATTTTGTTCACAGGTAACCAAAAAAAATCCCAACATTCGGTTTCGTTCATTTTGTTTGTCGTGCTGATCCATCATCTCGTAATATTATTATTCAGTACTACGATTTTTTTGATATTTTTGAAAACAGGGAAACAGCTAATGATAATATTTATTACACAAAAGGCCATAATTAGGATAAAGCGAACATAATTTCCAGTGTGTGGTTCACAAGTAGCACGATGGCTTTCTATATGTCAACAAGGAAGGAGCACAATCGGAGGGTCGCCCGCTTTGTTTTGTCCATGCAGCTGTTGAGATCAATTAGAAGGGTAGATGACAAGTTTTTGGAATGTGCTAAGTAGCAATGAACTCTTGTGTGGATTATGAAACGACTTGTTCTATTTGTACACATACGCCGTATGTACAAGTAAACAACTCTCCATGCAAATATTTATTTACATTAGGAAAAAAAGTGTGGCTTACAGCCAGACAGGCAGGGTGGATAAAGACGCGAGAGTACCAAAAGAACGTGCATAAGTAAATGTTTACAAAATGCATATACGGGATGGAGGCAAAAAGGAGATGGATGGCTAAAAGTAAGCAACAGAAAAGGAAGAAAAAGTCCGCGTAGTCTCGCCACACAAAGTTGTAAAATTGCATGTAATGGCTCACATGAAATGTTTGCATACAAGCTATATCTATTATATTATGACTGTAGGTGTCAATGAGTGATCAACACCCTTCATCAAGCATAAGCAAAATGAGACGTCTTCGCTGAATGCAGCAATTAAGCTTTTGTCCACATTACACATAGCAAGGTTTGTATTATCTGCAGCTCCATTCATGAAATTTTCAATGTGAAAAACGAAATTTTCGGATTTATCGATGAAAAATACTACATACCTTTGGTGCATGGACATGAAAGTATGCTTGTTTCGATTGTTTGAAAACATCCTCTGCAGCCGATTTAGCTTATGACCTTGGAATGCTGACCTTTTGAGCTGAAAAGCTTAAATCACTTAAGGTGCTAGGTAGCCTAAAAAGTTGAAACATGGGACAATTGGTCTCTTAGAAAACGGGGGCGGAATAAGAGTGGTTCATGCGAGCAGCTTCAATCGGGGTTTGAAATGTAAAGGTCGTATAAAATAAAATGGCCCCATAGAGTTTCTTGTAAACAATCCAAAACGTATACACATGAAGGTATAAGTTTTGGATTGTTTTCAATAAACTCTATGAGTTGTGGATAATTAGCATAAATGTTTGCTTATTTATTCACAATTCACCACATTTTTCATTGTTCCGATTTTCATTGACAAATATCCAAACGCGATTGTCTGTTTCTTAGAAAGTACACATGATGGTTCTCAGCAGACATTTCTTTAAAATTTTCATTAAATAATCGTATTATGCTCAAAAGGTGAAAGATATACCATGTGTCATGTACAAAATGCTACACTGTGACTCAAACTGTTTTAAAAGAACGTACAAAAGGTGTTTTTTTAGGACCGTCTCCAGTCATCAAAGTCCACATTTATTTACATACGCATTGCAAATAAACATGATGCATGTATGCTAACCATGGTAGCCAACAGCAAGAAATCCCCAAAATCGAAAAAACCAAAAGCTATAGGAGAGAAGCACTATAATGTGGTTTGTTGTTTGTTTGTCGTTTCTCGTTCCAGCGACGAAACGGTCGGTATAAAAGACTTTCGTATTATGTTTTCATTTTCCATGTCTGACAGACCACGTTTTTTTCCTCAATTCCTTTCCATTCCGTTTCATTTTCATTTAAATTTACAGTCACTGTGCCATGCTGCTTTCTGCTCTATTGCCTATTTCCTTCTCTTTCACATACGTATCTACATACGCATCATTTATATATTATATGTTTTATCCAAGTATGAAATAAAGCTCGAGAACTCAGATTATATCATCGTCATGAAGACTACCACTGTCTTTTAAGTATTATTTACGTGAATATGTAATACCACCAGAGAATTAGTTTATTAAAAACAGTGCAACTCGGCCGAATGGTTCTTGGCTCTTGTCTTTCATTGTCGTATGCATTACGTATTGTAGAATAAAGAAAGAGAGAGGAGAATAAAGAAAAGGAGTTGGATAATCTGATAGAGTTCATCTAGCATAATGTAGCAGAAAGAAAGAAAGAGAGGGAAAGAGAGAGAGAGACAGAGACAGAAAGTTTGAACCAGTTGGAAATTCTCTTCTAGTCTCTGGAAATGTTATTCTAACGGGGTGTATAAACAGCGGTGTGTGTATTTGTGTGTAGTGACTGTAGCATCACAAGAAGAGTTAGCTAACCACAGAATGATGCTGCTTTTGTTGCGTCTTGTCCTAGTCCATTACATTGTATCAAGATCTGCTTTTGGTATGTACTTTTTTTGGAAAGGCGTCTTCGTTTATTGTGCGTGTGCTCTTTACATACATAAATGCATATGCATAGTTGGACGAAAGCGTAAAAAATAATCACTTCAACAATAAGGAAATGTTAAATGGTCACACAAAAATTCTGTGTTGTCGTAGTTTCATACAAGTAAACTGAGAAGAGAGATTACAATTCCAGAGCCTCACTGAGGTGGAATTGGTTAACAGAGCCAGAAAGATACTAAAATGTGGACCTCTGGATTTTGAATGGGAATTCTGGCTAGCCCAATTTCAGTCTTGAATAATGTACAATTATATTTTATATGTATGCGTAGTATGTACACATGTGTGTGTGTGTGTGTGATATGTACTATATGGTGCATTTAACTATAAAGAGAATATATAGGCATTGTAATATGAAGGAAGGAAGCTACGAACTGTTGGACAAGTCTTTCTCTATAGAGATGAGATAAGGAAGAAATAAATCATTCAATGAGAAAACTGCAGATTCTCCTATGATCTGTGTCTTGCCGTCGTTTCTTTTCTATTTCATTCTATTTTACTCGATTCTGTTTTTCTCCCTCCATGCTTTGTTCTCTCCGTTCGCCACATTACATCCCTACTTTATTACATCAATGTTGTTATTATTTTTATTACATATGGATTTATTGCTCTATTCTTAATTTAGACTAACGTACTTTGTATGGGCCAGACACGATGTCTCGCCTGTATATTTTGGAGTGTCATAATCATAATCTCAACTCGCTCCATTTATACCATCATTTGTAAATTTGCCGACGCCAAAGTCATCTCCGTATGAATAGTTTGGAAATTTTCAACAATAGAAAATCGTCGACTACATAGGAGTCGCAGAGACAGGCCAGAAATACATAAGTAGTCAATAGATATTGAAAAGTAAGGTTTTGTAAATAACCCTTTTGTATTTTGTACACAATATTGTTTCCACATCTGACAGAATTCAAGAAAATGGAGTTGACGACAGATTATTAGTGAATTAAATTTCTAGTCATAGAAGATTGTTATTACACATGTAAACCTAGAAAAAAATTCAGTCCATACTTTCGACAACTATATACAACAAAAATTCTTCCATGTAAAAAATTTCTTCAAATACAGCTGCGACTGAAAGTTGTCTATAACGGTTAAAGCGAACAAGCTTATAATGTAATGATTGAATTTCTTTGTGAAAAGATGTTTTTATTTCTTAATCTGAGATGTGTACACTACTTACTATTGTATAGAACTCTCGGGAATGTAAGATGAGATAATAATTTTGAATTACGTACTCACCACATGCACTTTTACTGTGTTCTGGTTGACTGTTTTTTTACGATAACTACATTGTATTTCTCTTCCTATTGCTCTTTAAAGTCTCATATACTATACGAGAAAGTAATTCGGACTCTCTCCAGTTGATTGAGAGTAATGTTCAGCATGGAATACTCAGTATATTACAACGTACTCATATTTAGAAAGAATTGTACATGTACATACTCAGTACATTACAACGTACTCATATTTAGAAAGAATTGTACATGTGCATACTCATATTATTCTTTGTGTAAGATGCGTTCGTGCTAAAAAACAACGACATCATCAGCACGTGCATTCGTGAAAAGTGTGGAAAATCACGAATCCTGTGGAGTTTCAAATAATAATTAACTTGGATTCATCTCTTGCGATGACATAATGAAGAAGAAAAACTTGCATGTGAATTCATTGTTGCAGAACCAACCAACCTAGTCATGAATGACGGCTGCTTATTTTACATCTTACGCATTATGTATGTATGTGCATAAAACTGTTGCTTATAACCTATAACTATATAGTTGTACATTCAACGTTTTACTCCTTAGCCATTGTATGGTCTATTAGTTTCATAAATTTAAATTCCAAATCGTTAAAATGGTGCTTTACAGTATACCATAGTGTACGAATAATAATAATTTTAATACATTCTCTCTCATGTACATATGTACGTACGTACAAAAATGAATTCTTGTTTATTCCTGGTACGAGGCGGCAGTAGAATAGAATAATAAACGTATGGGTAAAAGCAACAGTGGTTTACCAACCTTGTGTCTCTTCCAGCCGTTATCATTGATAAGTAAGTTTTGCACCTTTCACTTGTCACTTTAACAATTGGGGATGATGCTAGACAAAAGAGGAGCGTGTACATCAGCAAGGTTCCTGTTTTTTTCTTCATCTCATTCATTCAGTAAATACAAATGCATATAGTATACAGAGGAGTTTAGCGTACAGGGAAGTGAGATTTAGAGAAAAAAAAATATCCTGCACTAGGACTTTGAATTTTCAGTTTATCTAGTAAAAAGTAAAAAAGGTATGCAGAATGCAATGCACGCAAGCTCATGAAATCATAATTCATTGCATAATGACATGCGTACGCCTGAATTTATTCTAGAAAAGCACTGAATACAATATCATAATATTTTATTCACATGCAATGCAACCTGTGTACAATCTGTAATGCTGATGGGCATTGGAAAAGTGCATGCACTGGCACTGTAATGCAATGTAATATATGTGCTTTTAACAAGGAGACAAGTACCATTCTTTCTCGTGTCTAGTTTTAAAAGTATGTAGCTTAAAATGCGAGGAATAGAAAATACAAGCACAAATATCTTACGTAAAAGTAGTGGACTGTGCAACTTATTATCAAATGAAACATTTCTTACATTAGTTTCTATTTAAATACTGAAACTGGAATATTATTCTCCGAAAGAGTTTTTTTGCGAAAGGAGTAAAACGCTGTGAGAGAAATTACATGGCATGTGATATGTACCTATAGAAGTGTGTATATGTTTATCTGTAAATGCATAAAAAGAATTTTGTCGGAAGTAATAGTTGTTCTTCTGATTTCCAAAGAGTTAAGAAAACGAAGTTTAACACGGTGCTCGTCCAGAAATTGTTATTATTATTATGACTCTTATGATGGAGCAAAAGCAAATGATTTTTATGTGTTTGAAAGTATGATGAAGGAAGTAGACAAATAACTTGGCCTAAAGTGGAGGCTGAACAGTTTTTTTTTCATATTTCAAGAAGAAAAATGTTATTCTGCATCTCCCTCCTTATTTCATACAAAAACAGAATGGTTTCGTTCATAAACTCGTATGTATGTACACCGAATTTGATTCGATGCTTGACGTTTCTCCTTTTTTTTCTCAAACTGTGTAGCGTATAAAAGAGAAAACTTATCTTCCTTTCTTGAACTGACATTGTGAGCCAGAGTCAGAGGTTCCGAGTCCAAGTCAGAGCGTAGGCTCTTTCTCTTGTCAGTTAATCTTCCTCTCCATGCTTTTGTATAGTTTAAAATTGTAGGTATAATAATAATGATATCGTTCCAATTTTTCTTCTGCTCTCTCCATTTACCCTGGGAAACTCCTTATATGTTATGACATGACGTTAGTCTTCTTTTACTTTTTTCACATATTCTTCTTTTTTCATTTTATAATGAATGGAAGGAAAGATCAGCAAAAAAAACGAAGGAAATAAAAAATAAAAATAAGTGTCACCGTTTCCCACACAAGCGTTTAAGCTTATATACAGCTAACAGAGCGGCAAAAATAGCTGTTCTCTGTAAAAATCACAAGCGTCTACACATACATATCATTTAATTTTACCTCCACACGTAATGAAAAGTTTTAGCCTGTGCTTCATTCTACATTAGTGAGAAGTTTTATTACAATTATTATGGAAATATAAATGCAATCTTTAGTTAGTTATTTTTAATCTTGCTTATAATCTCATTTTACTCCTTTTGTTGTCAAATAATAGATGAAATTGAAAAAGTTACGGTGTCACATTGTACTATGCATAATGAAATGAGCTTACATATAACGTGAATGGGGAAAATTCCAGTGTCAAAATCCTCAACAACAGGACTGTTCCAGTTTCAGCAATACGTATAATAGCCATCAGAATAATAATTACCATGTCCTAATGTCTAATGAATCATGATCGTTGGCGATGGTACAAATTTAAAAAGATTTGATCGTGGGTCCGTAGTTTAGTTTCTTAAAGAATGTTTCTTAGGCTGGAAAGCGGTCAGTCGTCCATATGTTATTATGCTACTGATATTCGAGGTTGTTGTTGGTCAACAAAGACGGTCCACCATGAATATAGGGATAATTAAAGAGGACTCGTTCAAAGTGGAAAATGTTCAAGCTCCTTAGTGCTTAATGTTGTTGACTATCATCAGAGAATGGTGGGGTTGTCGTCATTTTTACACGAGATATTAATATGCTTGTACCCATTCATCTGTTTATATCTGTCTGTACACTAAAGAATCGGCCCACTCTTCAATTACGACGGTGCATGTGCATCGTATGTACACAAATGCATGACTTGTATGGAGCTTGAGGCCGAAAAATCTCGCTAAATGAATTACGATGTGAGAGTTTTAATTCAGAGTAAAACCCTCTCTTTCTATCTCTCTCTATACATCTTCCTTCCTTATTCCCTCAACATCGTTTATCGGTGAATTAAAAAACTTTATTATGTAGTCCTATACTGTAATCTGATTTTTTTCCCTTCAAACTTCCACGTGGAAAAAGGCCTACTAGGCATACTAAATATTAAATAGGTATAAGAGGGAAAGGAAGAAAAAAGCAAGAATGAATTTTCTTAGGTACAATGGCCAACTTAAGCACGTTATAAATTTCACTTTAATCTCTTCCTCTTCTCAATTAATTTTAATGTATATGGTGCGCGTCTCTTTATACATTTGTCTATTATTCGACGAAGGAGAATTGAATTCTAATACAGTATTTTGCATTTCGTATACGAATCTAAAATCCAAAATATTGATGTTTGTAGGACAAATTGCTCAAAAATTAGATGGTTAGAACGTAAATACAATAGAGAGCTTGAAACAATTGTTCATGATCAAGATGATACACAAACAATATATTACAAGGATAAAAACTTCAAGCTAGTTTTTTATGCCGTATAATCTTATTAAGAGCACGATTAAAGGACTTTCGTAAGAGCAATTTAAATTAGGAGCAGACACATTGTTAATGTTCAAGATTCTTTGGTTAAAAAGTCAAATTAAAAACGGCAGCAGTCACTGTAAAAATAACAACAATTAAGTTATATAATACAAGAGTGTACATGCAATGGACATTAATCTTTAAAGGTCAGTGATGCTATTCAATGTATAATACGTATAATTGATTAAGCTTATTAGTTACTGTATTCTGACAATAAGTTTTGGGCGGCCTGTCTGTCAAACTATTAAAAAGTTTTATGTTTGTTATTTGTCCCTATGACATGCCCTGTCATCCATTTGATGTTTTTTTTTGCGTGTAATGCAATGCAATGCAATACTCTTTTAACTTTTTAAAAATCAAATAATAAAGGGTGAAAAGAACAGTGTATTGTTTAAAGAACATATTACGTTTCATCTGCACCCAAACCGACTTGTAAATAAGAATGTGTAGAAGAAAGGGGATATGCAAAGAAAAACTATGTAGAGTTCATGCCTTATCATTCTTAATATCACATACCAAGTGAGGAGAGAGGCTTGTATTAATATTACCAGCGGCGTTGTAAATGAAAGTTTGTGTATATTGTTGTTGTAGGTGTTCAAAGACTATGCGTATGAGTATGAGGTATGAGCACATGTAATAATAATAAAGATAGAAAAAATACGTGCGAATGTCATCATGCTAATAGGTAATAGCGAGCACGATGCATGTGTGTATAGCGGGTATATCTCTACGCACTTTTTGCATCGTCCTACTTGTTGCTGATGCTTTTGCTCTCTGTTCAGAATCTTTGGAATGAAGAATGTGTGCCAAAATTTATTTTTTCTCAAGTGAAAAGTAACTAACTACATTTTTACATCGTTGTAGTTAAGTGTCTTTCTCCAACAGCTGGTTTTTTCATGAAGATATTTGTGAAGTACATGCTGTGTGCATTGTGTATGCTACAAGGCGTTCATGAGTTCATGTATTCAATTCATATCTTGAAAAACATTCTTGAGTTCAAAAGTGTGTGCGTGCTTTATAGTGTATTTACGTGTGTATGGTAGATGCGTGTGTCTAGTGTCTACGCATCTTACACAGGCAGATGTTGATGGTTTTGAGATTGAGATGACGACCTACCCACCAAAGAGCCGACGGGCCGAAATAATAATAATAATAATGTGTCGCTTGTATTTTCAAGAGGAGTTTAAATTTCTAGTATGGAGTTTAGTACATGAACAAACAGTATTGTATTTATTATATTTATTACAAGTTGACTTTTGACTTTATGACGTCCAGTAGTGGACAAAACAATTAGGTATTAGAAGTCTGTTGTTAAAGTTGTCTTTTTCGATTCGAATAAAGAAAGTAGGTCTCATTTTTCATAACATTGTGTCGTTTTTAAGTTAGTAAAACTACAAGCGTGTATCGTGTGAACGGGCATACTATTAGCGCTGAAGCTGACACAGAGGCAAACGAAGTACGTTGTCAGTAGCAATGGAGAACGATTAGTAATATTAAAATATGTTATTATTTATTATATGATATTATACACTAGTCCATTGCAGCGAGATTAAGAGATGGAGAAGCTCGACATCTTACAATACAGTTACTCCTTGTTGTAAACCATTATATAAACTGTCCGTCGTATAAAATGTAAACCTGAATGAGATTGGTGTAAAAGCTCCAAATAATGGGCTTTAAATTACGTTTCTAATAGTTTTTCTAGACAATTTCACGCGTAAAGAGAGAGGGAAAGAGAGAGAGAGAGAGAGGATCAGATGATTCATTCTTAATTCCACGTTGTCGTGTGTTGGTGTCATGAGAAATCATGCAGTCCCATTCAAATGTTGAATGACAAGTTGTTCTCGGATGTTGTTCATGTCATGAATGAAACCAGTAGTTTTAATGGTTACGTACATTAAAACGTTTAGTGTAAAGTATGTTTGATCTGCAGGTGAAAATTGATTTTATATATGTTATTTACTGGACGTTTTATTACTTTTCTACGTCATGCTTATAACACGAGGAAGATGGAGAGATGTGACAAATTTAAAAATTCAAGCAATAATTTACGTTTTGACATGTCACTACATTTATTACATTGTAAAACAAAAAGGGACAACACTTAGCTTTGGGTTTACCTCATCGTCAGCATTTCGTGTAACGCAGATTATTATTGTTACTGATGTGTTTTCATTTCTCAAAATTGAAAATATTCTACCAAATAGAAATTTATTTATTTGCCCAAAGGAGAAGGGGGCAAGAGAAGAGATGGTGTAGAACTAAGGCCTGAAACTGACGAGGCAAGTCCATCCAGTCCACCTGTCCTTCCTTATCTCCATAAAGAAAATGTGAAATGATGAATTATGAATTACAAATTATAAATTTTAATGAGCAGGTTAAAACGATTTGTGTACACGATAAATGTGCGTACGTATACTCATAAATGTAGATTGCATACTGTATGTAGACTAAGGATTATGGAGAGACAAGCAGCTATAGAGAGTTAGATAGAGAAATGAATGAGGAAGAACGTGGAAACTATTGTAAATAGATGCGAGGAATTGCAAAACTGTGTTCACCTATAGCATACATACATGGGCCTTTTATAGTTATATGGACAGATCTACGCATGTATGTGCGTAAAATGCTGGTATGTACAATGTACATAGTTATACGCTAGATTATAATACAAATGGGAAAATGCAATTGTGAACTTGCTTCCATCGTAAACTTGCCGTAAAGGAGAAAATGAAAAGGGGATTTGTTTTTATTTTGTGAGGCAATGTTTTTGGTGCGGCTTTATCATAGTGTTTCATGTATATACATTTTAAATGTCTGCCTGCACCACACTTTTTACTTTTCTTTTCTTTCCCTTCTTTTCTTTTCTTTACACTCTTTGGACAAGATGACAACAAATGAATAATATTTTGACAGATGAGCAATTCTTGGGATCGTCATCGCATCGCTTTCGGTGAGTCTTTGACAAACTGTTTCAACAGACGATGAATTTGCGTAGCACGTAGGTATGTACAATGTACACCTATAGTGTTTACGCGCATCAACATTAACATCAATATCGTCCACATGTTACACAGAAAATACGAAAAAAAGTGGAAAAAGTAACCCCATGTCAAGTTTTTTTCCCTTTTCTCTATAGTACAATTACAACAAAATGCCCATTCAGCTCTTTGTACACTTTGTGAACATGTCTAGGTTTACGTTACTTTACTCATGCATGCATATAGTAAATATGTATGGTATGGTATGGAGCTTGTTCACATTCTTAATCATAATCATGCGTACAGGTCACTTTAATGAGAAGTGAATTAACCCATGCTAAGAGACTTTTAAAGAGAATGAAAATAACCTGTTTCTGCTCTTCTTACGTGAACCTTTTTGCCAAGACATGAAAAATATTTTATCATTTCTTAGCACACCTCGCAACGTGGGAGGATGAACAAATTTTGTGCACCATGTCCATACAAATATTATGAGAGTGTTGACGGCTGGCTGCTAACTTCTTTGATGGTCATACTAAGATTGTCCATAAAATCAAGTGATTCAATTCATCTACCTAATGTATGTTCTCAATACTAATTATTTATATTTGAATCTGGATTGTAGCAAGTGACCACGAATAATAAATCCAACACTTGATGAGGAGATCCAAACAGTAATTTAGCGTCAGTTCGCCATTACTCGTGTAAGCAGTTTTTTTGTATTGTAGAACTTGCAGCTGTGTTTGAAAATTAACTTCTATTCCAGCCATTGTAGAAAGAGTTTATAGGAAAACGTACACAATGCTCACATACAGTTTGTGTATGTAGATACATATTTATATTGGAAGGGCTTGCATTAGCCTTTGGCCTTTTACAACTTTGTCATGCTCACATTTGTCATTCGAATCCGGGGATGCGTATGTCCTATTGTGTAGTACAATCTATACGCAAGACGTAGCAAAAGGTGAAAGGGGTGCGTAAAAGCATTTCTTTTGTCTATTCTTTCATCTGTATTCTATTTAATGTGCATTGTACACGTTGTACGCACATACGCAGCAGAAAGGACGAATCCTTGCCAATCTCTGTTTAGCGATAAAAGTTCCTTCGAATGGCTTTGGCCATAGCAATTTATCGTAGCTGACAAGTTTTTCTATTATAATGATAGTATTGGGAAAAGTTTTGTTCTAACACTTTTCTTGAAGTACATTGTCTCAATTACTTTCAGGACAATGTCAACTGCACTAAATAAAATTTGCTATGTATGTATGTATGTTAGAAACAGGACAGGAAAGTACAAGGTTTAACTGAATATTTGTAGTCAGATGAAAAATTGTTTGTGTTTATTAATTTCGTTCTTGGGAAGAAACTAATAAGTAAAACCCTGATTTTTATTCGTGGTAATGTAATTTAAATTGTCTATAAACTTTTTATAAGCCCTGATACTCGCTTGAATCAGTATCAAACATAAAAATATCTGGTGTGTTTGACAGAGTTCTCAAAGCAATTGAAGATTGGACGTTATAGTGTCCGCCATAAATAATACCTAACGTGCCAGATTTCCTGTTTTTTGCCACTTCAACTTTGGCGATAACGGAAAATCGTATAGATAAAAAACGATACTCTGTAGAGTAGCAGCACATTTGAACATTTCAAGAAACTCTTCCAAGTCCGAATCTCTGCACATAACTAACATGCATGTAAAAAGTGCGTATTTTCTTTCCAGTATATTTTCTGCTCTCGTTATGTCCACGTGCCTTGTCTGACATGTTTTATACTTCCCCTCAATATACTGTTACGTATATATAAGAAAGAAAAATATTATATGATCTGAAATTAATAAAGATTGGAGATAGAGTATGAGCATATACAGTAATAATTGTACAATATTGCATTTGACTGGGGAACTCCTCAGCCAAAATAGGCATTGTCTGCAGTCTGCCGTACACAAAAGTGTATTCAACTTGAACGTCAACTTAGGAGAATAATAAGGCAACTGGGAAAAATGACGTCTCTATTTAAAATCTGATAAAAGTTTTGATATTATGTATCGTAGTTATGACAGAGCAAATGCAGAACATGCATGCGTATAGACAAACATGTATATGCAATATGTTCTTTAATAGATACATGCATGTTTTAAAATATTCCCGTCAACTTTAATTGTTAGCTGTGAGATTACAGGGCCGACGAAGGGCAAGTAGGAAGAGGAAAAGTAATATCAGTTTTACTTTCTCTTATAAGGATATAATCATTATTCAATTTAAATAAATTGTAAGTCTTGAGTGCATGTGACTTGAGAGAATATTATTGTGTATATTTATGCTCATGTTCAATACATACCAGGAAACTCAAAAAAGACCCATGAGCCACGTTTATTATGTAATATCAAATATGCACACAACAGTTAGTCCTGTTCAGACAGACGACGCTCAAAATTCTTATGGATGTAAACCGCCAACCAAACTAAATGCCAAATACCAAGCCATAGGAAGAACGAAGTTGAAAATACTGCAAACCGTCAATTCCGTCAGTACCATATGTACATGTTTCTTCTTTCGTCTAATCTCTGGTATTACATTATGACGGAGCTCACTGCAAACTTTTGACAGACCATCCACATACGATGCAAGATAGATCGAACAAATTACATATTTAATGTTCAAGATGCTCATATTCGTTTATGACTTTTAGCAGTTGGCCATAAAAAATAAAAACGCATATTATTCGTACATGTCATGTGACATTTGCAACAGAGAGAAGAATCAATGTCAAACGCATACATATGTTATGTGCGTACATGTTTATGCAGTATACAAAATGCGTTGGTTGGAAATTGCTTGCGACTTTTCAGTTTCTCTCAAGAGACTCATGAGACATCAAAAAGCAATAGCAATGATGTCTATGGAGATGAAAAAAGTAAATAGAAGAAACGATAGGATGTGAAATTGGTTAAAAGTGACACACGACTCTCATTTCCTATTTCGGACTGCGCACAAATACAAAACAATAATATTTATTTATTTACTGAGAACCAAAATAACTTTCTTGGTGTTTGTTTTGTGGATATGCAAAAATATGTTTAGAGTAATGTAGACTGTATGTACAGTTATATTTTAGACAGAAACATGAACCATTATATTATATGATTTTTTTATCATGTGTTCATATGCAATATTTACCACGTGTTGTGTACCATGGAGTGCGTGTATTATATACTCGTATATACACATTTCATTGTGTGTGTAATTTCCTCCGTCATTGATTTTGAAGATGAAGATGTCTACATTTGCTATTGTACTTGAACACTGTAGCGTATCCGTAATATATCGAACCAATCGAGGATCGAGGCATGTAAATCAATATGCAAATAGTTTTAGTGTGCAGTTGATTAAATTTGGCAAAATGTCACTCGTCTCTCCGCATTGTGTATTGTATATGTATATTGTAAATGGTAAATGTGTACTCGTGTCTTCATCTTCACTCAACGTTCATCGGTACTCTGCTCGTGTACTACTGGTCCTACAGAATTAATTTGTAACTATTTTCTTTTAAATGGACGGAATATCAAGTATAATACCAAGCTGTGTACGGTGTATAGTTTAGGCATAGCGATATACATATGTAAGAGACATTTTCATTTTCTTATATAGTCGTCAACTCATCGATGAGAATTGAAACTGACAGGGCAAACATTGAACATTACATTTTTTAGGTGTCAATAATTGTCTTCCCTCATTTTCTGTGTTGTTCTCTCCTTGTTGTTGATTTCCAATACAAAATCGGTATTCTTCCCACATACGAGTCGAAAAATAAATAATGTACATGTTTATTTGTCATGTCTTGTCTCTCCGGTGTCCATGGACTATTGATTATTCATTCTCGTCCAGTTCCTTGTTTCCTTTACCTTTATATGATCATTTCCCGACTTGAACAACAGTATCTATCTTATACGTACAGCACACAGTGCATAGATTTTCCCCAAGTATCTTGTTGGAATTTATGCCCTTTTGTTCCCAGACTTTTTTTTCATGCAAATATCTATCACCATTCTCATTGGGAATCAGAATTATGATTGGGTATTTTTCCGAAGATTTTAGTACCTTAAAAGGTCGTGAAATTTTTCTAGAATCAACTCAAGATATGAAAGCTTTCTTTGTGAATGGTTTCCTTTCTGTGCCTCTGCCTATTTGTATGCATGAAGGGTGGTTCTGCAAAATGTTATAAAAGTTTGACTTTTCATCGTAGAAAAATTCTACACGATGAGCAATGAATAAATGAACATTTAATAAGGAAGAAGCAAGAACTATTGAAGGAAAAAGTACAGTGTTCAACAACATAAAACTTTTGATTAAAACAGTTTGAATTTATTTCTTTAAAATTGACATTTTGAGACTAAACGTGTGTAATCACAGTAAGAGCAAGTAGGTGAACTTGAATTGAAAGTTAGATATAATTTTTATATTCGGTTGTGTGCATATACTACGAATATCCCTGTCTAAAACTCCCAGTAATTAAAAGGAAAAAAACCCTTGTGGATGCATATTTCCGTAATCCCTACCGACTTGCTACATATTCTACATCTAGTCTGCATTCATCACATACCTACATATGCATCTAGTACTTGTAAATAGATTAAAAACTTTGTTTTGTTCATTATGGTCCATGAAATGAAACATTGATATGACGATCAGGAAGTCGTCATCGTAATTGAACATATTCATGATTAGAAAAAGTACTGAATAGCACGGAAACCTGCTTATGTGGCTATTTAAAATTAAAAATACTAGTTAGCGTTTATGCAGACTCAATGGCCATGCAATACTGTTGTCAGGACAGAATCGACGGTCAAAATCCTCGTGTAATTGAAAATTAAGTTAGCTGGGTTACACAGTTTTACGACTGAGTACATAATTTAAATGAGTTCGATAAGAGACGAGTTTATACCCAAACAGAATGCCAAATATAGAAAAATATACCTTGTACAAAAGCAGGACTAAAAAATTAACCTTTAGTCACTAACAAGTAAGTTGATGAATTTGCTCAAATATTGGCAATTACAATTGCGTGTTTTTTGTGGTTAATTTATAAATAAAAAATCACATTCTTCAAAATAATTTAAAATCTATCCCGAGTGGAGTGGATTTTTTTGGTTTATTACAGATATTTGAGTCAATGTCAGCGGTTTCACAGCAAGAATGTTTCGCTTTTGATTGCAACAAATTATTTTACGTCATAAGAGAAATGGGTTAAATTTTAGTGAAGCTTAATCTAGGCAAGTTTAGCTGAACACACAATAGCATCAGCAATAATAACAGGGTATAAACTTGCTCAAATTATCTCTCTACTGTTTTCCTAGCTTCATATTCCATTGAAAGTATACGTCATTGTCACTCTGCTTATGAACCACGGGCAACTTAACCAGCAGTCTAGACGCTATAGACCTGAGTGATGTATAAGTGAAAATGAAAATGGAACTGTCATTTCTACGCATAGCCAACACAATGCAATATATTATTATATAAAGTGCATACACATGCATGGTGCATAAGAGATATAAGATTAGTGTACTATCTTGTAATATTTTCTCCGCACCTAGCTCATAAAATGATTTTTCTTTGTTTGCTTGTTTGGAATGCATTAAATTTTATTATTTTCGATTCATACAATGTGACCTCCTGCGTATTCTACATGTTGCATGGTGCATTGTGCGCTATATAAACTTGAATTTGAATGAATTGAAGGCTCTCTGTTTATCTCCTTTGACTACGAGAATTGTGGAACCAAGAGCATATTTAACAAGGAAGATATTTTTAAAGATGGAGCTCATTCTAGCTACTCTATTAAGTTATAAAGTTATATCTTTATGCGTGTATATATTACGTACTTTTATAAATATGTACTTGTTAACGAAAATTTTACTATATCCTCCCGAAACATTCTGACCAACTTTTGGACTGGAAGCATTTTGAAGTTTTAGTTTAAAGATCGAAGGGAGTTAAAACGTAAACGTTGTGTAAGTTTTAAGCTTCCATAAGAGAATGCAATATATTGTTATGAATGTAATGTAATACTTGGAGATGCATTTTTTAAAAGTAAAAAAGCCAACAGTGTTGGTCGTACAGTAGTGAATCATGATGACGAATCCTTCCAAACCACCAAATCATAGGAGAAATCATTTATAGCGCTCCATCAACATAAATCTAATGTACACACCATGTTCTACACTCAAAGTGGTCATAATATAGTATCCATATCACTGTATGTATACTTTTTACGGCTGTCAAGCACTTATTTCACGTGAATTTCGCTGTGTGTGTACTTTTTGTAGTTTGATTCGACGTCAGTCAGCTGGAATGTTACAAAAAGTTTTTTAAAAATTGCCGATTGATCGTATTTGTAATCCTAGCATATACAGGGAAAATCTCATGCGAGAGAAAAGTTCTTATGACTTAAATCACGGTGGGAAAGGTTCATGTATAAGGTATTCTCTATTTGTATGCACAATATTATACACACTTTCCGCAGCTCTTATTTCAAATTTAAACATTTCTGCAATGCCGATTTGTGTTTTTCCTCTAACTTCGAGGATGAGAAAAGAATTTTCGTTAGAATCGATGTTCATTGTGTGTAAGTTTCTCCTTGGCTTTGTTAATTAGCATTTTTATTAGATGATTAGTTGTTATTGTAATTGCCATAAAATAAATAGACATGTGTAATTGTGAGTATGCCACTATGCATGAGGACGTACCCAACGCACATTTTCTCGAGGTAACTATTAAGATTTTAATGCAGGTGTGTATAGCTTAAAACAAAACATTAGTGACAACCATGGGTGAGATGGTGATAAGGTCGGTGTTGACTTGGGTATAGTTATAAGGAAGTTACCGACTATATATCCTACTATATAGCCATGGCACTAGGAAAATTTCGGAATCAAAATTTCTTTGTATTTTTGTTTTTCATTTTTGAAAAAAGAAGGCAAGGAAAGGCATACAATAAAAACTTATTATACTGTAACCCCTTTTATGAAATGATGAAATGCACGTGAGTGGAGACTAGATCATGAAGTTTTTTCGTCAAATAATCAATAGACACAACATTTTACTTATAAAAGCGTACAAGTACAGGATCCACCAAAATAGAGTAGGGTACCCTGGGGTAAGTGTGATATATTTTTTGGAAGTCAAACTTTGAAGCCGCATAGCTTTTTTCATACTAAACTTAGAACAACTTAGTTTTTACTGTTATATTAGGGCCTTTTTTGAGTTTCAATATATGTAATATATGTCAACATTTTTTAACTTCTACTAACCACAATTATTTTTTAATTGAATTAAGTCACGTATATCACACTTGCCCCAGGATTGGGGTAAGTGTGATATATTCTGGGGCAAGTGT
>JAQIVE010001531.1:0-24356 GCA_034698285.1 Sminthurinus bimaculatus | reverse complement strand
ATTCTCACCATTGATACTTTATAGGAATCTAAAATCAGTTTAAGAGGGTCCGTTTATTGGAGTACAAGCCGAAATTCCGACCCAAAAATATTTGGTTTGGATTTGGAATTTCATCAAATTTTATCGTTTTGATACCTTGCTGTTGCTACCTTGAAAACTAACCAGCTCCGCATAAACAAACTGCTTGTAACTATTTGTTGTGGAGTACAACTGTAAAATGCTAGAAATCTTTAGCTTCCTGCGGCATAAAAAAACTTAATTGAAAATAATAATTCATCGCTAATTAGACAGAGAAATGAGGGTAAATATAATTTTGTAAATTGAATTTTACTCTGGTATATCTAGTTGGAGAGTCTGCAACTATGAAATATGGAAGGTGGGTGCATTTGTCTGTTTACAATGTAAATTTCACAGCGATGAAGAGCATTAGAAGGTAAATTATTTAAATCGGGAGAATTTAAAGGGGAATGCCAATCGTAAATTTTCTCCTCTTTCAGCCTTAGTTAACTGGCTTTGGTACTATAGGGAAAGAATGGACAGCGTGTACACAATTTGTATAGTGTATCTATACAATAAACATTTATATGGTAGGCATGGTAAGAAAAAAAACGAGATCAATACACAATCAAAAGCATAACAGGAGGATTGCTACTGTGTATTCATGTATTTATATTCTTGTTCTCAGTATTTTTCTTTGGGATTGAAAGTCGTTCACGACAGTTATTAGGTATTATTGATTATCGTTTTTGTTTTACTACTGGTATTTAGTCCGGATTACCATAATTTCCTTTGTATTTGTGTGTCTTTCAACTGTCTAACGAGGAGATTGTGCTATTGTCGATTTGTAACGTAATACGTTTAAACCTCCTGTATCTATACTGCATACAATAACAATAATAATATACACGGTACACAGTAAAGTAATAAGAGTCGAGATCCAAATTCCAAATCCCTCTCTTTCATTTTCTCCTTCTCTCTCTCTCATTTTCAAATGGAATTAAATGAACTGAAAACTAAAGAGAGTAAAAGAGAAGCAAAGGAGCAGAACAAAAAAAGAATGAGAAAAAGAGTGGACATCGATTTAAGCACATGAAAAAAATGTAGTGTGTGTTATGAGTGAAATATAGGCAGTCAATTTTCATGTTAGCATTAGGAATTAGGAATCGTCGTATATGTATGCATCTACTCAATGTGTATTGTAAAAAGCAAAGCGCAGGCATTCAGCCAGTCGACTTTGTCTCTCTCCTCTACAAAAGATTTAAAGATGCAGCAGAGAGATTGGAATATTTGAAACCACCTCTTACTTCTTCCCTACACACATAAAAACAATGTAGATAATCCGGATTTTTTCTGTTGCACAGCAGACCACAGTATTTTTCTCTCTCACTTCTCTCTCTCTCTCTCTCTCTCTCTCTCTCTCTCGACATAGATACGTTCATACACAAGAAAAAAGTTACAAACATTTCGGTAACCTAAAACCCAGATCTATAGCTATACAGTCCTTTTCATATTTGACTTCATATAGTTGATAGTTATTATATGACTACATAATAAATATTGAATCGGTAGATATCTCCATGCTGACTTTTATACTCATTTTTACAAGTAGATAATGGAAATATTGGTAATACTAAAAAGTAATAAAGTCAAGAAAAAAATGTAAAAATAAAAGAGTGCATAGTGGAGGGTTGGATTTCCTTTTTGACTGTACAGTATATCATGCATACACTATACATACACTCTTCACTTGATCCTCCTCGAGTTCATTATTCTCGCATGGAGTTATTAGTGAAAACAGGTAGCTGGTTGCTGGCTACTTCTCCACTTTACTTGCTGGCTGCTGATGGCCGTTTGAATTTGAGCCTGAGTTTGACTTGGCACAACCACTCCATAGATTACTATTGTTGTCGAAACTTCAAAAGTTAATACGATGGGTAATCGACCATTAAGTTCATTAGGTAATCACAATCAGTTGGCTGCGTCGGTAAATTCTTCAGGGCTGTCTATGTGTCCAAGACACATACTTATATGCATACAGCATATACAAACGTTAATTTTTGTATGTTGTACATACATGCATCAGTATTTGTGGTTGCAACTTGTGCTTCTTGTTCATCTGTCTACACTCGGCGATCTCGGCACCCTACAAAACAAGTAGATATACGTATGTAGTATATGTATGTAGTATATGTATGTGTGCATGGAGGCTGTTTGTATTTTGAATCCCTATTACACAACTTGACTTATGCAGCTAAGTCTACTGAACTTGTCTACCTGTTTTCTTCTTCTCCTTCTTCATCATTATCATCATCATCGTCTTACCTATATTGATTTTCCTCTCGGTTTTTACGATTATAAACTGTATTTTAAAGATTTTTTTCAGTCATCTCGCTAGCTCTTTTGCTTCTTCGTTTCTCTCTCCTTGGTTCATGCCACGATGAAATAATGAGAGGGGGAGAAGCTGTTGAGCGAGTGCTGAGAACAACACAAGAACGAGTCCCCAGGTAGGCTTTTGTAATATATAACCTGTAAACATAATCCAGGAGCTAATCGTAAGTATTTAGAAACTGGATAAATTGCATCATGGATACAGCCCGTAGAATAGTCGTGCATTGCACACATCATGACTGCATACATACATGCATATGTACCTACATGATATAACGGTGAGGAAACCTGAAATTTGTAGTATAATTGTTACAAGCCATTAATGTGTAGACTTCAAGGAGGTTGAAGCACTTACAATTAGACATCTTTTTTCTCATTTCTCCTGTTTTCTACTGTTTTTGCCCGTGCTTTAAATTTACTCAAGAAAATTTGTCTAAAATGTAAACACGGCAGGACATCAAATATTGTGGCTGTTTTTTTCACGATTTGCGTCAGAATTTACAGTTTTTCATAGAAAAAAATGTCGGGGATCAGTCAATTAAACTCTAGGTATTGTGTCGTAAAAAATATCCTGTGTTTGCAAAATTGACTAATTACTTTTAATAGGTTTGCTGCATTCGACTCAGCTACAACGATTAGTAATTAATCCCCGTCTCATCAGTACAAACCATTGAATGTGGGATTTGCTTGAACAACATGCATTGGTCAACGATATAAAAAAGAATAACTGCGAATCAGCGATGATTGAATCCAGGAAAAAACGCTTATTTACTTGATTCGATTCAGTCAAATTGAAGATAATATGGCTGCCTTCATTCTCTCCTTATTATTGTAGAATCTCATTGAGCCATTAAACTAA
Organism: Sminthurinus bimaculatus; assembly: GCA_034698285.1. NCBI lineage: Eukaryota > Metazoa > Arthropoda > Collembola > Symphypleona > Katiannidae > Sminthurinus > Sminthurinus bimaculatus. Next base: position 21,109 of record JAQIVE010001531.1, on the reverse strand, counting down.
AGTTTTGTATTAATTGAATAGGTTTACCTGCGAAGTATGCATGTACTAATGCTCAGTTTGCCTGAATGACCCTCATCAACTGCGGGTAATTTTATAAATGAGCCCTGTTATCTGTAATCATGCCGCGATAATGATAAGGATGCATATTTGAACCACCAAGCAGCTCAACTTTAAGTATAAAATTACAAAGCGGGATGGAAATTAAAAAAAACATTGTGTATGTAATGGGGTTGGTTCGCAGTGATTCTTTTTATATTAAATTTTATTTGATTTACCGTAGATTACAAGTCGGCAGAGAAATATGAAAACGGATTCACGACTCATACATCATGATACATGACTATGTGTTTGAAAAACAATAAAAAATTAGGGACGTTTAGTATAGAAATTAGTATACAGCATGCAGTATTTATTTTACGTGCACGGTAAATAAATTATATATATGTGTACACACATATATCATCAATAGTGTTTTGGAGACAATCGTCTGCCGATTAATTTACAAAAAGGTTATGGTTGTCCTGTAGGTCTAATACGTGTCTTTAGTTTCTTTCAGCTTTTCATTATTGTATTGTTTATTGAAAGGGCAGATCTATAATGTTTACTAATGGAGTTTTCTAGAAAACGAGGAAAAAAGCAATGTGCGGAATATCCATACCATTAATCGTCATCCTGACTTTTGACATTGTAGTCATAGGTATTGTATAATACCCTATGGAGTTTGATTTTGAAATTCAGAGTTTGATGCTTAGGCTTTCTATCGCTAAAAAGCATTGCTGAGGGAAGGACCAAAAAAATGAGGAGGAGGAGACTATAACCAAAAGATAAGAAGTGAGAGAGAGAGAGAGAGAAAAAAAAAATGTTCATCCACCACTACTACTGGTTCATCCAGTAGTGGCGTAGATTTATTGTCACAATTGTCACCTGCTGTTTTCACGTGAATTCTAGTGTGAATTGTGATTGCAATCTCTTGGGACTGACGCCATTTCATTTCATCTATATGGACTCTTGCCTCAGTCTTTTATTCTGTCCTTCACATGCTTGAGCACAGTCCACAGTCAAATCTTAGTTTATCTCGCTGCCGGACTTGGTCTTCTTTTTTCTCTTTTAGTTATTTTATCTCTTTGACTTTCCGTCTGATCTTTATTTTATTATTCTATTTCTTTTCTTTCGAATTCTCAGCTTTGCATTGCAGATTTGTATTTTAATTTAGTGGGCAGTCCGTTTATTGTTATATTGCTTTATTCTTCCGATATACTGAGAGCAAACAGTATTCTTCTTCTCATGGAGAATGTGAATGTGCAAACACAACATACGAAATAAAAGTTTAACGTTGCTGTTTCTTTTGATGCATGTATTAGTATATATAATATAATTCACAGACAGATTAAAGGCAGTCTATATTATTGTCTATCGAATATTCGCTATAGCCGTTTTCTCTTCTTTTATTTGCGCCTGGGGACTTTTAGAAGGCTGGCTGATCAATCGACTTTTTTCTCTCAATCCAAAATCCCAAGAAATCTAGAAACCAGACAGTGTTTTGCTTGAAAAACATGAAAGGATTTATTGGTACGATTTGCTCCACGTAAGTTTTTCTCAGGTGCACGTTCATATGTACAAGTTCGCTTGCATAAGTACATACTGGCACAAATATCGTTAAAAATCGTTGAAGAAAAACTGCTTGTACTGTAATGCATCTTAAATTTGCAGAAAATGACACTGATACTAATGACTGACAAAAAGCAAAACGAATAAGTGAAAAAACTTTAAGCTAAAAGCTCAAAAAATATGGTGACCTTTACAGTAAATCGTATCAATAAAAGTATTTTTTCATAAATTCCAACAATTGCATCGTTTCCATTTTCAGTCCCTCCCACACAAAACCAATGTGTGGAGCCATTTGTCGTCCTCCCTTGGTAGCAACTAGATAGGAAAACCGAGAAGCTTTATGCGTACATAGATACAGTCAGTTACGGTTATGGCGGCTGTTTTCATACGGCTGACGGCTTTTTTTGGCCGGCTACAAAAAACTAAGGGAGAATTTCTTAATTTGCGGCTTTTAACCAAGTTTTAAATGCTGTTTAATATGATATCTCAAAAAGCCTCCATTAGAAAAAAATTGTCTCCATTGAATTTGTTGAGAATTTGATGGGCTTTCAGGTGGTGGTGGCTGTTTTCAGCTACCATCCAACCCAAAGCGCTACCAAAGGTTCAAAGATGAAATCGGCCGAAAATAGCCTACAGACGGCTAATTTTAGCCGCCAAAATTCAGAAAATTTCGCTGTCCGGCTATTATTAGCCGTCTACAGTTCAATTTTAGCCGATATTGAAGCCGGCTGATTTTAGCTCGCTCCAGCTAAAAGCAGCTGGTTTCCGATGACTGACAGTACTTATACCTCACCGTGAAGTGACAAATGTGTATAACTTGTTTTATTATGCTAAAAAGCCTTGCATTTACTTTCAAACACAGACTCTTTCATACTCATACTTAGATTTCAGGACTGTCTTTATTATGCCCCGCACCGCGGTCTTTGCCAGGCCTGGATTAAAGTTTCACTTTCACAGTTTATGGAGATCTTTCCCGTAGAAGTATGAAGCACTTTGTCTTTCCGTTGCACTGATTTCAAATTTCCAAGCACCTGTATCTTTTTGAAAAAATGACAAACCCATAGTTACTTATTTTCAATTTTAAAAACGATTGCAAAATTTTGCAGGCTTTCACTACCTTATGTGTATGTACACAATGTTGTAAGAAAATGAAATTTCCTACCGATTCTTGCATCCTTTCTAATGCTGCAAGAAGTTAAATTTGACTTTTCTTACTTTATATCAAAGAAACCGATCTCACATGAAAATGACTTCTGTGTGCAGGAGTTTACCGAAATTTAACCATTCTCATTTTAAAAAGTCTCATTGTTGATTGTCGGTTTTATATGATACTTTTACTTACATCGTAGTTGATCGCTATGTCGGGGTTTGACATTGCGGAAAAGTTATTGAAATTTTGCGCATTTAATGTTTGCTACATTCACCATTGATTATGATTTAGTAGGACTTCCGTTGTAAAAATTTTTGCGTTTCATGTTCTGCGTGTCGGCTTGGATTTTCTAATTAATTTCCCAACTAATGAGTAAACCAGATACTTTGAGAATGTTTAATAATGTCATGATGCAATGGTTCTTGTAATTGTGAGTAAAATGAGAAAAATTCCGTTAAGAGTAAGAGTAAGTCTTGATAAGGTAATCAAAGGCGTAAAAACAAACATGTGAGGTTTCATTTCATTGCGGTTTGTGGTAAAACTATGTGCACCGCATGGAAAATTTATGCCTTTGAAAAGTGTGTTTTTAGGATAAATGAGTAAACTTGTGGAAAATATCAAACACCCTTTGATTGCTGATTTGAAGACGTATTTAGATAATGAAAGCTTTCTCTCACACTTGTGTTTAATACCCTGTTCTCTTACACCTTTAGTCTCTTCTTTCTGTTTTTCTAGAATACTAGGAAAGAAATACTAGGTGAGAAATACAAAGAATGAAAAACAACTGAATTTTAGAAATAGCTAGCAAGTGATAGAGCGGGGGGACATAAAATACAAGGAATTGGATGTCGAACTGTGTAAAAGAGCAATTTTCTCGTTGGCTTTTTGGAAACTTGAAAATTAGCAAAATATAAAATACCTTTTTATTGTAGTAATGGAGAGACAAATCTGTTCACTCAAGCTTACATTCCGTGGTTTATCGTTATGTAAGGCTTCACTGCGTAGCTTTAGTTACAAGCAAGCATACATTAGCTGAAAACAGGTGCATTTCTATTAGAATATACAACCAGGCAGAAAAGTTTAGTGTAATCATCTTGCCACGTCCGGGAAAAGTTCATCTTTGTCTCCGTTTTACCTTAATTAACTTAATTTTTTAGAAAACTGTGTAAAACTAATTACAATTCACACAGACTCAGCCGACTGACTGGTTGACTGACTGACTAGTAGACTGCCTCAGAACTTGTCTCGTTCTTGGTGACCTCAAATTTGTCGTCACTAAGTTTTTCCCTTGCGACTTTCCTTCTTTCGCAGATCCTTCGCTTTCGCTTTCTGATGTTTCGCTTGTGCACACAGATGTACATAAATGCTTAGTCGCTCTTTCATCCGACTGCCCCTCCAGGTCTCCTAAAGTCTTTGTTTCTTTGTTGCTCTTCCCGACAATTTCCTCCAAGCTCATTTCCTTAAATTTTCATTTCCGCCTCCTAAATTTTTCAGTCTCTTGAGCCTAGAAACTTACCATTTATACGTAACTACTGTGCATGTTTTGTGCTTCCAAGTTTTGAGATTTGCACACATTCTCTGCAAGTATTTTGTCCTTGACTTGTTCAATCGTCGCATTTCCTTGTTGACTAGTGAAGATTGTAGTTATGTTTTAACCGAACCATGAACAACTTTATTAGCTTCAAGTTTTATGTATATTTAGAGGAGCTGAATATGTACTTTGCTTTACCTTTGTGAAGAAATGAATCCTTTATTATTCCACATAATCTGAAGGAATGAGAAGAGAGGAATTTCAATGGATAAATAGTGAAGACAGATGAGAACTCGTAACTTGTAATTCCCTTCCCTTAAGAATTTCAAGTTAGGTATCTGTATCTCTACTTGTGCTTAAATCTATCTGTATTTGTATTTGTACTTGTAATTTATGCAGCTAGAGTAAACGCTTCTTGTTCCAACATTAAGCGAGGATACTTACGTACATATTTACGCAGCATAGACATAATCGTTTTGCTACCACATTTTACAATATGCATTTGCTCCCCGGATTACCATTACAGAGGTGAATGAAGGTATGCATGTAATTGTTACAGCATATATCGTATATTTGTATTTGTATTTGTGCCGTGTTAAGGGTTTTCCTTTTCACAGCCCGAACGGTCAAATACAAATGTACGTATGTATGTATAAGTGTTTATCTCCCGCAGGTTACAACAGATACATTACACTTTGTACAACTCACAGATGGATTTCTTATCGGAAAGAGTTTGAGAGTCGGAGATCGTTGGCTGGCCGGCCTTTGATGGGCCTGGTCGACTCTGGTCTGATCTAAGTCCAGATGAAAAGCTCGTACTGGAGCTAACCATAATTTAATTAAAGAAAAAGAAGAACGAAGAGAGTTGAACCTTTCTTGTGAATCGTATTTGTGGTTGTATTTGTAACTATTTGTGGGACTGAGGCTCTCGTGGCTCTACACTTGCTGTGTGTGAAGATTTTTCATACTGTCTGATATGTGTAGTCTGTACCGGGAATAAGAAAAAGAATTGGGATTGTGTTACGCTTTAGTGGTCAAGTCCTGAGTAAGTAAAAGGAGAAAGAAGAAGAAGAAAGGGTAAAGGAGATGCTGGGTATATAAATGTGCGATATAAATTGAGGGTTTATCAGGTGCACCGCGAAGAATGAAATAAGAGTCAATTTTTCATCGAGGAACGTCCAACTTGCCAAAGTGTTGCACACACCAAAAGATTGCATGTGGCTTCAACTTCAAAGCCTTTCTCTATGTATGCAGTAGTCATATAATCTCTATGTGGATTGAAATAACCTGTGGACCGTATAGATTGCAGACCACCCGGTAAATCTCACACCTGTGTGTGTTCACGCGAGCCTCATTGACATATCATCCTCATATAAGTATGTATGTATGTACATAAAGGTTGACCTCTCTATTAATTGGACCTTTGTGCATTGTATATATGGCATGGTGTATAAACTGAATGAAAAAAAATTCTCAGCCTTAAGTTGTAGATTCTATATATACCACAGGCATACATATTATACAAAACAGTACATCAGTGCGTTTCTTTTTTACTCGCCCGGAAAGCAGAGTAAAAGAAAATGCGTATAATACAAATACTTTTGTACAAAACATCAATGTATGAAAATTCCAAAACGATTCAATCCATAAAACTAATGTTACTCGATAAAATTGAATTCAGAAATATATTGATGCAACAACAAGTCTACTTAGTATGCAACGAACTAAAAAATATTGTCTAAAAAGTACTTTGCATTAATGACGTGTGCAAAGACAGCCAATTTAATCTGGAAAGAATTTTTCACCGTATATTTGTTACATGTTGATAATTGAGTATTCCAAAGGTAAACCACTAAATTCTTGTTACATAACATACGATATTCGGGGTTCTACCTTCGGGATACTCAATTTTTGGCTGATTTTAGAGATTAACCAACAAGCACCTGTAGTCAAGTTTTGTTTATATTAAAAGGGAGAAAAAACTAGACATTTCAAACAAATGAGTTTTGCGTTGTTGAGTATAATACAATACAAACTATTTTTTATTAAAATAAAGGACAATGAAAATGGTCATTGTTGTCTGTCTCATTTGAATTTTTCATGTCACTCATTGTTGAGGACGATGAAACTTGTCAAATGTACATGTAAATTGAAAAAAAATTCAGCACAACGACCACAGTAACTATGTTGTATTTTAGCCTCAGAAAAAGAAAATCCCTTCATTTGATGTTAAATACTCTTGAACTAGAAAACTCATGAATAAATTAGCTTGGCACTCTGTTTCACTGTGTATTTAACCTACGCAGAATGTGTACTCTTGCTCTCGCCCGTCTCGTTTTAAATAAACTCATGTAAAAATTCAAGTGAGACCAAGAAAAGTGGGCAACAGGCAACAATGAACACAAGTCTACGAAATTTTTATATCTGCTTCATGTGCTGTAAACTTTGCGTCTAATAGGCCGTAGAAACTTACGTGCTAACAATAAGCAAATCGCAACTTGCGGAAACTAAAACAATGACCAATCCCCAATTTTTTTAGTAACAACTAAAAACAAGACAGTAATAATGTAATATCATTAATAAAATGAACATTAACATCAGCTCAATGTACTATTAAGGTAAATCACGCCGAATGGGATGTAAATTAAATGTTATTTTCTATTGTACAATATTATGATGTTAAGTAGAATATTAGCAATGTCCGAAAGGGAATTATTAGTATCTTAACTATGTACATTAATAGCGCTACTCATGTATGTATGTATGATTACGATTTAAATTCATAAACTCGCCCATTCCGTTTATTACACTTCATTTATTTAAACGATGTTTTTATCTGCAATGTGGAGTCTCAAACCACACATCACTTTCGCAGACAAAGGGTAATTTTTGGCCTCGCCGAAGTTCTGATTCCCACGGAAAAGTTTATACACCATGTCCCAAAGTAGGTTCAAAAATAATTTATCTATTTATTTGAGCTGTAAAATGTAGAAATCGCCCATCTTTTACAGTCAATGCTTCCATACCAAATATTAAGTTTTATTCATAAAGAATGCTAATACAAAGGGCGGACGCTTTTATGTGGATGAAATAAGAAATCGGCGAATTAGAGAATGAATAATTTTACAGAGTAAGGCCCTCCATTAGACTTTTTAAAATATTCTTTTTGTTTCGTATTCTATTCATTAAGTTCCAATTTCTATCATAACTTCGTCTTCAATTACAATACCTTTAGACATTGGGTCCGCATTGTGCACGAGTTGTTGATTTTCGTGATTCTTGGAACAGAACATTTATATTGTACAATACAATGTCCACGTGTAGTTATATGCACAGGTTTTTCAGTATTAAAGAAATAACCTCAACCGTGGACATGCATATGCACCTATGCATGCAATGTACATTGTGCATACTGCCATTGTCTAGTAATAGACAGGCCAGTGCTCTTTCTCCGTCTCTCTTTTTTACTCTCCTCCAAGATGACAATTTTGTCGTCCTATATGTAAGATGAAAGAGTGGGTGGGATATTGTTGTTGAAGCGTTTTCAATGGGTCCTCTGCTCATCATTTTCTCGCCTTGGCCGTCAGCAAATATATTTCAAAATGTATTTTAAAGTGCTCAACAGTTAAGCCCGAAGACGCAGGATATACATAAATGAACGTATGCACATATGGCATCTCTCATTTCTCTGCATTACGCTTTTATTTTTACATTTGATGTTTAATAAGATATGCAAAGTATAAAGAACGTTTTACACTTTTGGATAAATAGACCTAGTATTTAATTTTGATTTCAACTTCATCCGCTCCAGCACTCAACTATATTGTACCTAATGTACACGTGTGAATGCTACGGATATGTATAGATTTTATATTATGTACTATGTGCGTGTATACAATTTGTTATACAATCAGAATTAAAGTGTCCAAAGTGTAAATATTAGCCATGCTCACAAAAATTTAACAGCTCTCACTGGGTGCTGCACGCAGGATAAACGTAAATTTACCGTGTCTAATCGTCAATTTTTCAGCCATTGACAATCACTGTTCGAAAACAAATCTTACTATGTATAATGTATTACATATAATGTATTAAACCTTTTTGATTATTATAGATAGACATGGGAAAAATATCTATAAATGCAATCGAAACTGCAATTATAAGGAAACTGCAGGTATTTGATGTACTTTACTAAGTGTTCTTACATTGCAACAAAAGGCATTAAAAGCATGCGAAAGTTCAAACATAGGACGTGTTAGAGACTTTCCATTATTCGTCTTAAATTTCCTCTTGGGTAATTAATTATTTATGCAGCGCTTGGATGTTGGTAGCTGGGATTTCGTTGTCGAGCAAGCTCTACACGGGGATATTGTTACACTGAGGATATCAATATTAATGTATTAATCTGAGGTGTATGAAGAATACATTCATTATTTAAATAGCTGGACACTTTTCTCCATAGAGCATTAAGTGTGATGTGCAAGTACGTATGTACAATGTACAATGTACAAAGTACATACAGGTATAATAATGCATATAGTAGGAACAAAGAAGCATAAGCTGTATATAGTTATGCATAAACGTAGCTATACTTCATTGTGTTCAGTATGGGCGACGGATCATGACGAATAAAAACTACGCAGGGTTTGGCAGCTTGCTTCACACTACACCTAAAAATTAAAATAATCCGCCCTGAACAGAACAATCCACAGCTCTCACCGTTTCTCTGTCCGTCTTTCGTTATCTGTATATATTATCTACATTTCCCGTTCAACCTCTTACATATATTGTGAGAACTATAAAATGTGTGAATATCCTATTGCTGGGAATCTCCTCATTATTGCATAATTTAATAATCAATTCAAATCTCCTTATTCTAATGTATAAGAGATAGAAAAATTGTGTGTATAAAAAATTCGTCAGTGTTTGAATTTTATTTCTGTTTCGTTTAGGGTAAACGTTGAACTGCGATCAGGTAAAGTAAGGGACCTCGGCATTCGCAAGTGATTGCAAGCTTTCCAAGAAGACAGTATATTTGCTGCAAAATTGAGTTGTAAGCAGGCGGATAAATTTTTTTGGCTAGTCTGGAAATGGAACGAGATCTGCTCATTTTAGAACCTTGAATTTAAGTTTAAACGATTCATGCTGTAAAATACAATGATTCTTTTGCACTCTGAATTGAATTAATCGACATAATACATAGATAGATCACCTGCTTCACCGTCTCACTGTCTATTGCTTTATGACGCAGTCTATAGATATTGTACGAGTTCCATGCCTTCATAATCGTTTAGTCATTGTACTGGCGACTAATTTCATAGTCATAGTATATTGTACGCGTATAAAATATGCATAGTAATAGATTGTCAAAAGATGAAATGAAAAAGGACTAAAATTTCTCTTGCTTTGTGCCTTGGACTGACATCCGACTGGAACGATGCAAAGGCTAACGGCGAGGAGGATAAGCAGCAAGAATTTACATAGTTTATACATGTCATACCTTTGGAAAAATTTTGGACAACATATCTCGTCGTTCCACAGTGAACTATTGGAAGCTCGACCATATTTCTTCGCGATTTACGCAGAATATGCATAATCAAGTGGAAGGTTCATTTATGGAAACTTGTCTTGCTTCTTAAGTTCTATTCAACCTCAACCTGATTGTATTATTGTATGAGATGTGCTTTTACATTTAACATGCACCATGAGCACTACGATATGTAATACTAACACCGGTACGTATGACAAGATGTATGTTGATGTTGATGGTATGACCAGCATAAGTATGAACATTGTATACATATGTATTAAACATTATACAATATTAGTCCGGGCTGGCCATGCGTTTTACCTGTTTTGACTGAATTGAGCTTGTTTTATCCAGAGATGAGAAACCAGATACTACCTTTTGATACGTTTTGGTCCTTCTTTCAAGGTAACATATTCATAAATGATATGTAAAAATGCATGCGTACAACATTTATCACACATTACGCAATACTTTTGATTAAACTTAAAGTATAAGCTTAAAAATGTGTGTTGTACTCAAAAAAATCCATTGGCCTAAAGCAATGAGGGATAAAATTTAACAAGAACGTGCAGTACAGCTTTGTATTTTTAGTGTGGACGTTCAAGTGAAAAGATTTTTTTGATGAATGCGGATGAACATGATGGAATCTTAAGATCCAGTGGCTTACACATTTCTGTCCATCATTTTCCATGTAAATCTTTCCAAGCGCTTAGGAATAGTTTTTGCTTTGTATGCATACTCTCTCGATTTGACTGACCGCTAACTGCATACATACCTATTTAATATGCATTTTTGTTTGAAATCTGATGCATATTAAATGTACAATAAAGCACATGATATTTTTTTAAATCATAAAGAAAGCCTTTAAACTGCTGGCTATTTCTTTACTGTTGATTTGTTAAAAAGAGAAGGAGGGACAGGAGACTTGTGCCCGTCACGAGAGTGCTTTTCACAGAGCTTCTTTTTCTCCCCCCATTATCCTCTGGCTACTATTCTATTCCATGTATTTCATGTATAAAATCAAATCAAAACAAAGCAAGGAAGAGGCATCACCCAATTGCCGAGAATTCTTTTCTCCTGTCACACTTTACTTCGTCAATTCCTGTAGTTTGAAGGTGTTTCACTCCTTTCACCTACAGAAAGCTGGGGCTCCGACACAAGCACAAAAATGGGAGAAACCCAAAGTCAAACGCAATGTAACATTTAACGTTAAACTTCCCTCGAGTCATTGAAGTGTACGTCAAAAGATTGTGTGATGATTGTGAATTTTAAAACCATAAAATATTTCGAGCATAGTTAGTTTGTACACAGTGAATACACATGGCACACTTATTCATTTCTTCACAGATGTGAAATGTGAATTATGAATATTCAGGAATTTATTTAATGTAGAAGTACAGCGTGTACAAAAGTGCATCTCCCGTCTTTACCTTAAAAGCTATGCATGTACGTCGTACGCATATACGCTCAAACTATTCAAAGCTCTTTGAGACGCCTTGTCAGATGATAATGAGGGAAAGGAGATAATATAATGTTAATAGTTTTTCATCATCTCGACTTTTGACAAATAATTTTTTCTATGGCTCTCTCCTTCATTAATTACATATTTTTTTGAAGAAGGCTTGATTTCACTCCAGGAAAAATAAAATAAAATATACAACACATAAATGTGTATAAAGTTCGTGAGGAATGACAGGTTATGAAATTTTAGTTCTATAGAAAATTTAACTGTCAAACTAGTGTATTTAATTTTTTTAATTTCAAAACATGATATGCTTTTGAGATTTTAATAGTTCAAAAATAACCCTTAGTAATTGCAATATCATAGGTAACTTCATTTAACAAAGTCGAAAGTACATTATGCGACAATGTCACTAACGCTGCAGCATTGAAAATTAGAGAAATCGAGTCACTACGGAGATTTAATCACAGGAATTTTCTCCGCCTTAATTTAAATTGCAAATTGAGTAGAGTAGCAGCTCCTGTTGTAAAATGAAATGAATGAAAATGTAAATGAAAATTACCCCTACAGAATTTGTAGTAGAATTTCCAGGAAAAGCTGACAATGAGATTGTGATTGTACACATGACCAATTTGAATATAAGGAGAAGCTCAAAGCTCAAGCATTTACATGTGCATTGTTTTCCTCTTTGTCTTTGACTTTGTTGAATTTTCAGTGAGGCTCACTTGGTTTAGCTGCAGTTGAGATTTACCAAGTGAAGACAAGAAAACTATTGCAGATACATAGATGCACACGTATGTACTATGTACTTGTATAATTGTTATGTGGGCAGTTACTTGGAGACAAAACAACTACAAATGCAGCAATACAGAAATTTTGAAGCTGCCTTGAGTAATACAAATACAAAGATATGGCAAAGTATGAATGTATAATGCATACATATACATGAGTGCGTGTATCTATAAGCTTACATCAACTATTATGCAATGTAGAGAATCGGACTTCCAGCATTTGTTTCTGTCAAGCAGGACACTGGTGATTGTGAATGTGAATATAAATGAATATATGTGGATGTAAATGCATGTCTTGTCTTGTGTCCTTTGTGCGATTAATCAGACTTTTTCTCGTCCTTCGTCTTTTGGTATTTTTTCTCGTCGCTTAAGTATCAATGACTTCTGATCCCACAATTTTTTCACCTGGGAGTCAAGAAAAAACGGGAGAAGCAAGATAAACATGAGAGGTAAATGAATTACTTTGATTTTCACGGTGGCCACTCTCTCTCTCTCTTTCAACCTGGAAAAAATGTAAACGCTTACTTGTGCATGCATGCATTTAGCTCCTTGTGTAATGCTATCCTTTCTTTTATTCCTTCCTCGTTCCTTACTATATTAGACACAATTAGTCAACTCCTTCATTACAATCCCTATCAGTATCTCCACTCACTTTGGGTTTGTTTTTGATCACATCTTTGTTGCTGCACTTTCAACTGAAGAATGTTAAAGAGCTGGAGCTGGATGTAAAACAAGATGCAATTGAAATTAATATGCAAAGTGCTATTTCCGCAGGTGTTTCAAGGTTTTGTATTTTTTATTGGCGTTTTTAATTTTTTTAAAAAATATTTGCACATCAAAACATTCGAATTTTTAAACTCATCTACTGTTTTTGAGTTCAAAAAAATTAAAGAACAACTCATGTAAAAATAAGTAATAAATATGTTTCATTCATTCATAAACCGAATGAATGAACTTCTTATGAACCATAAACGGACGTGATTGTTTGAATGGAAAAGAATGAAGCGGAGTTGAAAGCTGAGTCAAGTCAAAGTCCCTTTGACTACAGATAAATCCATCACTTGTGTTTGTATATATGTAAGCCAAGTCCAAGATAGAGAAAAAATAGACTCCCTCAACATGATTTGCCTTATCTTTGGGCCTCGAAAAAGGTTCACTCGGTTAAAAGGATAGAATGAAATAGAAGGAGGGTAAAAAAGTTCTGGATCCAAATTTGGTATTTATACAGAGCCGACGATATAATATATAGTATCATATAATCAAATGTAAACTGATACTATATTGAGGAGTCCGTTAAGTGTGAACAAATATCAAATACACCGTTAGTGGCACGTGCTCTGGACTCTGGAATCTATCTCTGTTCTGTTTCATTTTTCCTTCCTTCCTTTGGAGTCGAGAGACTCAGGTAGCTTTTGTATACATATACATTATACATACTGAACATTAGACCGCAGTATCCATATTCATAAGAACTATCTAAAGTATAGGTATCAGTATTTCTGACTGAAAAGGGAATAACAAGTAAGCCAGGAATAAATAGTCAATGTGTATATACTGTATACATATCGAAGTATGTACTATATTATTGTGTATTCCTTTTTCTTTAAGAGTTGAGCTGAGCAGGTACACTCATAAAGCCAAGTTTAGGATTGACTGGCTGACACATCAATGTATACTCCATATATAAATGTGTATTTGTTCAGGTACACACACACAGTAAATAATCATAATCATAGTCAAAGACCTTTGGTTTGGCTGGATGGTTAGTTTGGAAAGCCGAACATTAATTTGGAGCTCCTTATATGTAAGACGCAGCCACAGACAAAAAACTCCACTGTTATATGTTGTATGTATGTATATGTATGTATGTTACGCCGTGGCATCTAATGCTTAGCTGTGCCGTGTTATGTCTACTGTGTCTACTGACTTGTCTTGTGCCGTGTTTTGTTTTGTTGGCCTATATACAATACTTATGGCCCTATGTCAAAAAGGAGGAAATCTCCCTTATATGGTGTCAAAAAAGGCGATGGAAACAAAAAGGGAAAGGCAAGAAGGGAAATGAATCCTTTCTCATAAGAAGCATTGCTAGCCGTGTTTGTATCTGTATTACATATTGCTGATACGTAAGAAGTTCGGCACTATTATACTACATTGTATATAATTGTTTGTACATTGTTTATAATACAGGTATATTCAGTCAGGGCTCATCTGTAAGCTTCAGCTGCATGCTGACAGTAAAAACTGGAAAAAATTTGTTCCTTCTGATTTAAAGGTCATTTGGTTGAAAAATCTTCATATATAATTCAAGCCTACCATATTGATATTTTTCAGAAGACATAAGGAATTAAAATTATGGAAAATTAAAAACTGATAAATAAATATTAGGTTTGTTCTGCAAATTTTTCTTCGGGTAACAAATTGTCCTTACTGGCTTATTCTTACCCATACACAACGAAAACTATCAAGGCTTTCTCTGATTTGGAAAAGTTGTACTTGTTCTTGAACTATTTGTAGCTGTTAAATGATTTTTTAATGAAACAAATCAAGCTAAAGATTTCAGTTAGGTCCTGACTAACTTAACTTATGCTTACGTACGTGTGTATGCGGTATTTGTCTTGGCTTGAATTTTACATGCACGTTTGTATTCAGTTGTCCATTTAAACCTTTCATGTAAGCTAAAGATCCATCAGTTGCCGTCAGTTGAAGCAGAAGCCGTACTCTTATTCATATTGTCAGTGACAAAAGTGCATCGTTTTATAGATTCTTGCTGCGAGCGACGACTAACAATAAGGAGATCCTTACCAAAAACCAAAGCATCACCATTCATGGAATAAATGGAATTTTCACATGCGTAAATACGCATCAACTTGCATCTTGCATTAGTGCAAAGAGACTTTTAAGGAGTCAAAGTGCAATGTGCAAAAAATTCAATGGACTTGAGAACTCACCACGCCAAAATATCATGCAAAATGCAAAATGCGAATACCTAATGGCGTGCTGGTTGTGTGAGATTTCTACATTCTACAGGAACTGCACACACATGTGTATCCAAATTCAAGTAGCAATCCGATCTTAACAAAAATAGCTGTAATGATATTGATAAACAGGAATTAGCATAAAAAATAATGAAAAACGCATTACGGAATAAAGGAATGTCTCTTTGATGCGGCAAGGACGAAGTTCCCAGATTAACCATGGAGTCATTTAAATAAAAACGTCTATATTTTGATTTCTTCAGCCTTGGAAACTAATCGCAGGAGGCGGTAATAAAAGCCTACCAAAACTTGTTGTACAAATTGAATCTCAAGGTACGTAACACAAATTGACAATTAACTTGTCACACTAGTGTTCAAAGGTGCATAATTATTGTTAAAAATAATCAGAGAATGTGTATGAAATAAAATTTATAACATACATATTTATTCAATTAAAAGCTTATAGACTGCTTGTGCATTTGTTCATATAAAATTTGTTCATATCTTTCACAAATGTATTTCCTAAACCCCAAACAAATTTTTAACATGACGAAAAAGAAGCTTAAGATTGAGGCGTCAAACTTTTTTCATCGCCAATAATCAATAATCGAGATGAATCGCATTTTTGACTGAATGGATGCAATCCAAACACAAAGAAACCAACCTAGTTGAGTTACATATTTCTCATATTATATAAATATGAGAAATATGGATGCATATATAAGCATCCATAACAAATATTGTGCTCCACTATGATCACGACTACGATTATGGATTATGATTTTTCAACAATCAACCTACGTGTAAAGTGCAAACATTTCTAAAAAATTGCTAATCCTTTATCAACAAATAGATACATAATAGATCAAATGTATTGTGTGATGTGACCTTTATCATGTGATATTAAGTAAATGAAATATATCAGAGAAAAAGTATATATGAATACAGCGTTGCCCATTTTACATATTTAGACTTTCAGTACAATTGTAACATGCTATATGTATTGCAACTTTTTTAAAATTTTCATCCGAAAAAGTTTCTTAGTGTTGTACTGTAAAACCTTTTAATATGTAACTTGGTAGATTGTAAACCTTATTATTGTAATGAAACATGAGAGAATGCACAAATGGTTCACCAATTAACATTTTCGACTATCCATTATTTTATCTGAGGCTTGTTTAAAATTTGTATCGATAACAAAATGACTGAGTGACTGATTGACTGCAGCACTGACAGACAATCAACATTAAGATCCCAAAACCAATGTGTGTTATACATTATTGGGAGTAATACTGAGAAATCTCTTTTGACATAAGTTGGGCTGTTCCACAATCCACAATGATGTAAATGATCATGTGGTACACATAATGCTTTGTATTATGCTATTATTATTATTATGATATTGTACTTATTGTATCAGAGGTAAATGCTAAAGCTTGATGGGTGGAGAAAAGAAATAGAATAGATCTGTGCAATGTACGTAATACGTACAGATATATAGAAGAATGGGATTGAAATAAGTGACTGAGATTGAGGAGAAAGAGGATTTGTTGTTGTTCGACTGTCGAAAGGAATTTAGCTCGAGAGGTAACGAGTTCTCTATCTCTCTCTCTCCTTCTTGCTCTGACTGTGGTTTTGGCTCTTGTGTAGCAATATTTGTCTGACTGGTCGTCAAGTCTTCCATCAGCAGAACTGTAAGTACTCTCTTCCCCTGTCTCTCTGTGTGTACATATCAATAGTTCATCAGGAAATCAGGATGATCTAATAGACAGGACCAGCAAAACAGTCCGCAATGTACATATGTATGCATTGTAGATCGTACATTAGACATGTCAGTGAATTTATTCGAAGAACGGAGATTCACATTCTAAGGTACACAAACTAAATCATCGAATCTACATACATACATATTATGTATACATGAGTATATCAGGAAAGAAGAAGAACATGTAGCATTGTACTGTGCACGTAGCAAAAGAAAATCGAAGAAGAAGACAGGTAAATACTGAGATGAATTGATAGGCGATTGAGATCAGTAGAGATTCAGATTCAGAGTTTAACTCTCTGAATGCCGATAGCATGATGATGAAGGAGATGAAGATGAATACATAAAAGTTAGGCCAATGTTATCTATATACGTGTTGTTCAGGGTAATGTAATGTAATGTAAATGTAAAAGCAACTGAGTGGCTGGCTGACTGACTCAAATAGTTGAGTTGAATTGAACTGAACTGAAAAATCTCCCCGACTGCGAAGCACAGTTGGCAATTCTAGATAATTAGTAGAATCAAATAATAGGCTGACTAATCAGAGAGATAAGATCCCAAAGGGCTGAGCTTAACAATGAATATCAATGCGAACAAATTATATATGTTGGCCTCAAAAATTGCCATTTTGTAGCTGTTTAATGTCCCATTACTTATATCGACGTATTAATAACAGAGCAAGAGAGCGGACAAAGGTACGCGCATGCATATATTATTTTTAGTTATTAGGGAAGTTTAGCATACCAAGCCAAAGAATTTATTTTAAGATTTTTCAAAGAGGAGACGCTGCATTTGTAAGGCCTTGTGAGCGAGCAGAATTGTAGATATTTAGCATGCAATAATGTATATGTAACAATACCTTTTGTCTTCGTAATCATGGTTTGTTTCTCTATACGCATTCCAGAGGTCCTTAAGCATTTTTCGGTTTCGTGATCTAGTATTTGGCAATCTATCCGTACCTATGTATGTTTACGTTTAAGTATCACAACTTTTTGTCGAACTTAAAAACTAAACTTATTGTCAGAACATGAAAAACGTCACCGGGCACATTCTGTGAATATTATGAAGTAATTTGATACTCATTAATTAAGGAATTATCTTATCACACAACGATTAGTTGTCGTTGTCGTAATCAGAGCCGTAGTTACAATCTTGGCCCAAAGTTGTCTTCACTGTGCTTTAAAATAGCTGCAAGAAATCAGGCGCAAATCCAAATCCAGGCTGGAGGCAGGAAAAGAAAAAGGAACAACTTTTACTCATTGAAAGATAGACTCATATTATATTTTAAATGTGTGAGGAGGAAAATTCCCTGTTCCTTGTCACGCAGTTGTTGTTGTTTATCGGACGTAAATGGATATTAATGTACAATGTATCAGAGCTCAGTTTTACTTGTTCGACACTCATTTATTTATGAAAGGGAAAACAAGTTGCTCGTTTTATATTTCATACACATGATACTGGGCTTATTGTTAATATGTATACTTATCATCAGGTGGTTGGTTGTTTGAGGTTTGATAAAGTATGAAAAATGTTTTTTCAGGGGGAAATTTCCGGAGGCTACTGGTTTTCCTCAGACAAAACGCAGTGTCACGAGTGTTTGCACACATACAATACAATCTGTGTATACATACATTTCACAATATATATGGATGTATTACGGATATGTGTATGTAAATGTGAGGAAATGGTAGCTACCCTCATTATTATCACCTAGTAACTACCTAGATATCTGTGATTATAGGACGTTTGCAGGGTTTCAAACTAAGATTTATAATGTAGTAATAATGTAGTACGGCTGCCACTGCCACCAACCAACGATTAACCAGGAACTATAGCTATATCACCTATTAAAAGATAATATGTTCGGTGTATCAAAAATATTGTTTTTCTTTTGTACTCTTTGTAACTCTTGATATCTGGTGTAAATCGTACGGTGTGTTATTAAAGTAGCCGGTTTCTCTCGATTTTACTAGTGAGGCAGAGTAAATAATAGCTGAAAGTGTTGAAGGCGCATGAGTATTAATTATGTGTTAGACACATTAAAAATTTATTGCCAATTAATTTGAATTTCGGAACAATGGGTTGAAATCGTAATAGCTGCTTTCATTCATCTCCTCTCTAATGTATGTACATAATAAATATACAAACACAGTTGTGTAAGAATGTACTACGTATTATGTTTGTGTAGTCGCAGTAAATTAAATACATACATTTTTTCTTTTCCGAGACTTTCTCCCTAAAAGCTCTAGCTTCATTCAAATGTTCCAATTTTTTGGATTCGTGATTTTATTTCAAATTGAAACTCTTTCATCATGCTTCTCAGATTTTCTGGATTCTGGAGAATGATTGGACGTTATAAAAAATCTAAAGTTACTCTCGACAGAAACTACAAAGAGAAAAAGTTAAAGTGAATTTAATGCTTCCCTTTACAATCTATTTCATTGCAGAAATTGTCAAAGTTTCCGAGGAATTGTTTCGAATTGAATTGAATTGAATAGAAAGTCAAGGATGAACTTTCAATAGAGTTGAATTTTGAATTTAAAATGAAGTTGGCATAAAACCCAGCAGTGCTTTTACTTTTGCATCTTTCCAATTCCAAGACGTTTGAATTACGATTCCATCTAAATATATAGGGGCGCCTTGCTTTCCGACTTTTCACTCCTTTCTTTTACGTCTTGAATCCTTACGACTATAAATATTCATTTATATCGCCTCCTTTCTTCCCTTCAGTCTCACATATATATGTAATATGTATTTACACTTTCCCTATTTTGACACAATTTTGTGTAGCTAGTTACAACTATGGTTTGCTCTGAAAGCTGTGGAAGATTTGCAGGACCAAGTTAAAACTACATCAAAAGGAGAAAGAAATAAAGTCTAGTAAGTATATTATCTGGCATATATATGTATGAATAATATAATTTTCTACTGTTTAATGCATTTATATGTACAATGACTAGGATATAATACGGTTGATACTTGGTAAAGCTACTGAGAATAAAAGGAGGAAAGAAAGAATGAGCGAGTTGCTGTCACTCTCAATCTGGATAATGGCATAGGAGGAAATTTTAACAACGTCGACAAAAGAAGGAGAGAAAGATAGAGAGAAAGAGTTGTGCCCTAATATTACCATTTACTATTGCCATTATTTCTTATATATTTTCACTCCAGTTCATGCAAGTTGAAACTTTTTGGCTTTTCCTCGACGGGGGAAATTTTCTTGAGAATTTATTGCCATTTCAATAGCTTATTACTTGCCACTTGTACAATATTTAATGTATAAATGTATTGTATTTTGTATATTAATACACTGATACGTGCACCCTGTAGCTTCAAGCCCCAATATCCTTAAGGCTGGTTTAAAGAGTTCGTGATGTCTCTTTCGTCTATTTGTTTCACCGTACAATTTCAGCCTAAATTGTTTCTGTGAAACATAAATGTAGAATATTTACGCAGTATTTCAATTTATGATGTACGATAAAAAGTCAGTCAGGTGAAATTATATATGAAACTAATATGCAAAAGATGAAAAAACAAAGTTTGAAGCGAAATAAAGCCAATTAGCCAAGGATGCAGTCAAAACTAGTTTCTCACTGGAAACGTAAAGTTTACAGATGAGATGCGTACTATTCTCCGTTTTAAATGAAATAGAGTTTCAAATTGTAAGTTCGAAGTCAGTAAGCAACGGAGAAAGTAACATTGGAAACCTCGTTTCATCTATTTAAAATTTCCAGGTTAAGCTCGAGCAACTGAACTAATCAAACATTCATATTGTTCCATATTGTTTTTACCACTTTGTTTTCTCTTTCCCAACTTTACGACCTGACGAGTCAAAGCTGAAGGTCAGCCGTATGTTTCAAGTTAAAGAAATACTAGCTGCTTTTAATTTTTCTCCAAGTTGCTTTAATAAAGTCTGCGTTTACTTCATTTTGCTGCTTACAACAGATTTCTCGACTCTTCTTTCCCCACTAGCAATAAAAAACAAAGTAAAAGGCTACTTCAATTTAAATTATACATATTCTGTACTATCATTCTGCTTCTTTTAATGTTCCCATAATGCAGTAACTCCTCTTAGGTTAGGTCCATGTATGTATGTGCGTATAGTGTTCAAAGACGCAAACATTTTTTTTCTTCCCCCGATATTTGCCTGTACTTTCTTGCAATTAAATTACATGTCAGAGAGTTTAAAAAATCCATAGTTCATGTCCATCGTATAAGTATGTTTGATGTTACAACGTACATACGTTTATAACAGCACGGCCCCGTCTACACATTGTGTACGTGTGAATTTGAGCCC
>JAQIVE010001530.1:0-24358 GCA_034698285.1 Sminthurinus bimaculatus | reverse complement strand
TTTGACATGTTAAGGAACGTTTTTAGAGGTTCGGCGGTTAGAGTTTCGACGCTTTGAAAAATTCCGTCCACACTAATATTCATATTCAAGTTCGTCGGGCGAAATGCACAATGTGGGTTATAGGCTATGAATGAATCTATGTATATGAGAAATATGCTGCAAGTGCCTTGTTGTGCCATGTTGCTTGTACAACAGATGAATTTCTCCATTGGTTGCCAACAGCATCCTATATAGAGCCATTGTCAAATATATTTAACTGACCACGTATTGTAATAATTGCCGTCATCGGCATGCACAATGTGTGACTTAGTTCAATAGACCTAGCCGTTGAAGGTAAAATAAGTAATAATGAATATGTATCCTCAACTATAATGTATGCTCTACATTTCAGTTTCATAAATTTTAAGAACTGTTAGTAATATCCCTAGAGGAAAGCGTGCTTTGTAAACTACAATGCCACACTATACAATATACAAGTAATACAATACAATGCATGTGTGTTGTCCATTCCCAGCATTGACAGTGTAACGTGCATAATTATTAAACAAAATATAGTTGTGCACATCCACAATCGCGAAAAGGGAAGTAATCTTTATTAATACATATTATCCGCATCGCTTCCGCAGCCCATGAATTATAAACGCATCGTTATGCTAAAATTTAATACTTATACACATTTGAAAACAAATTTTAAATTTTAAAATACTAGGCTAAATATAGATACATAACCCATATAATACGTATATGTATGTTTTGTGGAGTCGTCTGCATGAAACTTTCCATAAATTGGCTAAATTACATCTGTGTGCCAGGTAATAATGTCGCACTTGTGAAATACCTTATGCACACGTACCTAATTTACCATTAAACATGTATTAAAATTCGAAATCTAAATGAAACTTTTGTAGTATCAAACAATAGGGATGAGGAACACAGAATTAGAAAATGACTAGAAAATGACTGCATTATATAATATTTGCCTGACGAGGCAGGTGAAATATTTACATGGTTTTTATTTATGTGTCGTATTTTGGTTTTATATCGTGAGGTTTATATCACATACCGTATCTGTTTGAATTGTCCTGCTGCCGGACTACAGTTTTCATTTTGAATTCGCGCCGACGGACAATTCAAAGTGCAGCACTATTCAAAATAAGCTCAGAGCATACATTTCAAATGGAAAATGCATGCAGCACTAAAAAGTTCCTTTCACTTTTTGCGCGACCTACTGTTCAAAGTGCAGCACTACTAGATGCTGCCGTACAATTCAAACAGATACGGTACTCACACAAGAAACTGAGTAACATTGAATACGATCTGCTATATGTTTATACGATACAAATATAAAATAACAGACGTGCACAATATACCGTCGTATGCATACATCGATAGGAATGCTTACTTTGAGACTTTGAATGTATATAGTCTGTATACATGTATATATATTTAAATATGTGTACACTTAATACCACCCAATTTGTATTGATCGGGGAAAGTGAATGAAAAGAAATGTGATAGCCGATAGCTGCCAACAAGATTTGAGCCGTGGCTCATGTACGTGTGAGTATGTATGCATATTCCATATATGTGAGTTGGGTATGTACACGTAAGTTATATTGGCTTTAAATAGATACTTATAGGAATTTTCTTAATTGAACACTGTCCGGATTCTGAAAATTTTCTCAACGTCTCACATGTTTCTTGGATTTCATTGTATGCTCTGAGGATACTATGCCCACGGTATATAATTGTATTCAATGTGATTTGAGTGTATGTCAGTTTGTTATTTGATTTGATTTTGCAGCTTTCATCACGTAAACAGTGAATTTTGTAGGTCTTGACTTACTGAATTGGAAGTATATGAACATACGATATACGATATGTTACGTGTATATATTATGAAGCCTCTGATTTGAACCACATCAGGAATGCTGAATGCATGATATGGTTAGACTTGGGTGGAATCTGATAAATGTTGTACACACACATATCTATAGAAGGGGGATACGTATAAATCACATAAGTAGGCAAAAAATATGACCTGCTAGAGCTGTCACTATCTAACCAAATTAACGAAAAACGAGCGCTTCTTTTTCCTTTCCCCCGTTCTATGCCTTTCTCGCTTCCCTCACCGCGAAATTCCGCCAACTTACCTCTCTGTGTTATTAAGCCAATACTGACTTGGGGATATTTATCTTGAAGTTGGGTACGAGGCCAAAGATATTCACATTTTCTAATATTTCTGGTTTGCTAGGTTTGCTGTTTCCGTTCAATTTCGCTATTCAGATTTAATGGAATCGAATGGTATACATTTTATATATTATATATTATCGATATACATGGTTTAAATGTTTCGGTCCAATAAACGTTTGCTGTTAGCTTTGAATATGTGCGAGATATATATGTTTAGTACAATATCTGCTTTTCAGGTCAGGTCCGCGGGAAACAGAGGAGGAAGTTAGCATATTGGATATCGCCATCACGTAGTACGTATTACATAACACGTTTTACGGGAATATAGGCCAAAGTCAGAGTGATAGAGATAATGGTGGAAGATAGGACTCGACCGTCATTGCCGTGTGCTTTGTAACTTCCGAATTCGGTTCAATCTGATCGGTGATCGGTATACCTGATAGCTTGAAAGAATCAAAGAAGCCTATATCTTTGAGGCTTTGTAAGACGAGACATATATGTATGAATGAGATCCGATGCTCCGTTGTATACATTTTTTCTCATACAGCGAAAACTGGCATGATGGATTTTGGGCGGGTCTCGGTTTTCTTGCTGTAAAACCAATCTAGAGATATCATTCGATTTGATGTTTCACCATCATTTATACATAGCTTTCTTTGACTCTTAAATTCACTGCCACTGAAGTACATAATGATATTATGCATCTTATACAGTTAGTGTCTCATTGTATACTACTGCATAATGCATTATAAGAACTTTCCTTATATTATAGTCTCATTAAATTTCAAATGAATGAATTATCCTATTATACTGCAAGCTATATCAACTATGCGATATATTTTAGGAAGTATAGTTTACATGGTATACATATTACATATGGCATACGAAGACCGTTTCTCGTTAGTTGGCACGAATTTTATTAATAGATCACGATAATCTTTTACCTACATTTAGTATGTACTTATGTATGACCTGTCGGAAATGAGAATCAGCAAGAAATATTGGTGTTAGTCATGAAAAAATTCGGAAGAGAAAAGGAGAAATATATTTGAAATTTTTACAACTCTCTGGGTTGACCTTTACAGTTCCCAATTTATGTAAGCATGTGTAGACTATAGACATATGCTGACTGGTTCGTCTTTCAGAACATGTAATGGAAATCAAAGAAGTCGGTGAAAGAGTAGAAACGTAGAAGCGAAAAGACAATCACTCATTTGCTGGTTATCAAACGTACCCAAACTCTTAAAGTTATGCAACCTTTAATATCAGCCAATCTACTCATCTTAAAAAACTTGCCATTGTGTTATGTATTCATCTTATTCCTGCACCTCGCCATATAATATACTATTTAGGTGTATAATATTGCTTATGGGTTATGCAATAATTTTTTTCTGATGGTAATACGTAATACTATTTAATGTACAGATATGTAGCATGAATTAATTAGGCTAGAAATAATTTATTTGAGAATTTATAATGCTGTTAATCCCAAAACCAGGATTATATTTCCTTTAATATGTTATTAATATTTTTGTAACTTTCATAAAAATTAAAAATGAGTTTAGATTTTCTGCAACTTTTATGTAGCTTCTATGGAAAATGCGATACTACATTTTTAATAACTTTTGCATGAATAGGAATCGAATTTGTAGTATATAGTATACAACATGCAACATTAAGGAACATGTCAAATGAGACTTCTCTCATCCCTCGTTATGTTTCCAAAATGCCATTTGTTTTTCAAAAAATAAAGAGATCTTTGCACTTAAGTATACATATGTAGGATGGATGGGGAAAACTTGGAATAATGATGAGCATAAGGAAATATAAAGTGTATGAATCGAGTGTGCAACATTTTTTGTTTGAGCATATACAATATACATAGCAAGGAACGCACAAATCATATAGACGCTTTTGTGATGGCATGCTTAACATCTTTTTACATAATACGGTAGAAGAATCTCGTACAGATGAAAATTCGTGAACAGATATGCTTGCCCTCACAAAAAATCACGTAACTTGATGTGAGATTGATCGATTTTAAGCAGAAATCTTCATTACAAATTTTCCACCTCTAGTTTGAACACATAAACGGTTAACGTTATTCTTCGCGATATACACGGTAAAATTTTGTTCCGAAAAGTCTGGCAGGACCGTCTAAAATTCAGCGTTCAAAACCAAAGGAAAAAAAACTTAAAAATTATACATTATACATGTCCTCCAGTTTTATCTCGTCATGCATTAAATATACGTATATTATGTTTTTTCGAATACTAAGCAAGTAGATACTAATTAATTCTCCGGGGTCATAGTTTAGAAATGTCCCCCTGCTTGTCCGACAAAAGTTATATCAATAACTATTTCATATTTTAAAGATAATTAGGTTTATGATGCAAATTGTATAACGTCAAATTATGACTCCTTTTTTTGACGATACATAGATTTATCAGGATATTACGGCTTTTTGTGTTGTATTGAATGAAACTGAAGGAAATCGGTAAATGAATATGCACTGTATAACGTTTACAGAGGCAGAAATATTGAGAACAAGGCAAAGAAAACAAGTTTCTGTACAAAGCACATTGAGTGTTTTTTCCTGCATGTGTGTACTATGTATGAGATCTTGAATAAGTTGGTATGTACTTACATACGAGTTTTAATAGAAACATAATATTACACTATGTGATCGCGTATATAATGCATCACGACGTTGGTATAAAACTTGTGGGTAGTCACATGTACTTTGTACTTGTACAGCATGCCACGCAGTATCCTTTTGTTACATTCAAGGCATACATATATGCACATACATGTTTACACATAGTGTTAAGTATGTCTTGCCTCTGGAGAACGTTTCTTGTTTATTTTTCGATTCCCAATGATACGTGATGGGTTTGTATTTTGCGAAATATTCCCACACCGTTATGCATGCATTAGATGATCAAAAAATATTTTGTCGAAAATATACAATCCCACCACGGTGTTGCTTTTATTGTTGAAATCTACCTATCTAAAGAAACCAGACTCCTTCGGGGTCATGCAAATGTCGCAGTGGGTCAGTATGTATTTCCACAGAGTAAGTATAGTACTTCAACTGGTAAGCAAAAAAGAGTTTTACCTGATAAAAATGGGGTTCCTCGATGAAATATTCAAAGGGTAAAAGGTAAAATAATAGGTGTTAGACCCTGTTACGAATTTAATGACTCTGAAGCTAAATTTTTAAACAATATAAATACAAGACAAGACTGCTGTAGTGTTGTAGACACCAAAAACTATCAAAATACAACTTTTAACAAACACTTATTATGTACGTTATCTATTATCTATCCAGCCCGTTCAATTTTGGACGGGCAAAGTTCTAGTCACGCATTATATACCTACTTCCAAAAATTATGCATTATGCATATTTAGCTGGTAAAGCATGTACTGATATAGTGCTAGTGCGCAACAATATGTATAGTTTTATGTATCTGTGTCTATAGATATCTGGAATCGCGCAACTTTCATTTACTCTCTTAAATATCTACACCCACTTTGTAGAGCTTTATGTATAGACGCTAACTGTGTAACTGTGACTTGTGACTATGTGATGCCATCTGTATTAGTCAACTTATATGTTTAAATAATTGAGCCAAGATTGTTCTGCAAAGTCGCAAATCTCATAAAAATGTATTATTATAGTTTGTTGTTGATTGCAATGTAAGAATTGCGGAACATACGATATTACTTGTTATTGGATATGCACATCTTGTGTGTATGCTATGTTACACGTTCTGCGTTGTATGTGTATACGTATATAAATACTTTGGTTTAATGATAATAGTGCGAGGTATATGAAGCTTAATATTACTCAATATTATCTCTCAAAAGTATATACACACACATGAAGGTCTTTGCGGCTCCTTTTGCTGAATAACGTTGAGATGTAATGTATAACAGTAGCAACAATAAACATTTATTCATCAGTGATTCGCTAGTGATTCAGATGGTTTTTCCTTTGCTAATACCGCGACTCCAACTTGTTTGTAGATATATAAATTGATAGCAACAAATGAGGACAAATAGCGTTGTGTTGTATAAGAATCGCTCATCCTTTTTCCTAAAAATATGTCATATGGAACATGAAATGAGTGTCAAAATTAGGAATGTAAAAATTTGACATTTATATTTGACTGTTATATGTACGTCAAATTATTATTTTAACACGGAATATTTTGTAAATCTCGATTTACAATTCGCAGTGAATTTTACATACCTAATACCGTAAAGTGCTTCAAAATACATCTTAGTTGACGTTTTAACGCAAAATGAAATTCACATTATATTCTTTGATAGCATGTATCTTCTAAATGGTGAGAAATATAAGATACTACCTCTTGACATTGATGTAATGAACGTATAAATTACCTTACCTACATGTTTTTATTTTCGATAAAGTGTGTCATAAATATTTACCCATTTTATATCATGGAGTTTTCATGCGTAGAAACTGAAACAATAATTTGATGGTAAGTAGTCAGTGTAACTAGAACAAACAGACAACAAAGGTATATGATAGAAGTATTTGAACGACTTGTAAAATATATGCGCATATTCTATATTATTATAGAATATGTACGTATATTTTTATGTACGTGGCTATCGAACTCCGGGCGTCCTAACTGACGTGTTTGATCCATACTTGAGTAAATACACACAATGTACATATATTTTACACATAATGGGAAAGCATGTGCCTCTGAAATTGTAACGTTTAATACATCCAAAGACAATAGAAAATGCACAAAATGCTGGCTATGTAAGTACATGCATCAAGGAAAAAAGGAGGGAAGAAAGGTTGTACTCAGGCATTTCGGTGAAACAACTGGCAAACAGTCGAACGTATAATTCAGGAAGAAAGGGGCCAAAAATATTAAGTAAATAACGCAATTTCGAGTGTTTAATGACAGTCTGTAGTAATTCGGGTCTTACGGAGACAATGTGTTTCATCAGAAAGTTACCATACTCGTTCGATAACTTAGTTACATATAATTTATGTAAGCTGTAAACTTACAAGCATGTACAGAACACGTATAAGTACGAACCTGTACCAGTAAAACTATTATGTACGTAACTAAAGTTAGGCATACTTCTTACTGATATAACTTTAGGAAGCTATGTTCATTCGAACGTACATACTAATATGTTAGCTTTTCGAAAAACTGAAACCTTTTCCAACTCCAAAGCTACTAAGCTAGGTATTTCTAATAATTACTTATGTGCAATGAACAGAGAGCAACCAAAATGCCTTTCTGATTTTTCTTATTCTCAGGAAGTAATGAAATGACTGACAACTGACAACCATGTACATTTAACAACTAATATATTAATTATACAATGCGTACATACGAAAAAATATATTCATATTGTTCGTTATACATATTTGATATTGATAATATGCACAATCAGTAACTTGTCGAACACGTGCACCCCAACAAGTGCGAATTCGAAGGTTCTCACCCAATGAGTAATAATGGTTGTCGTACTATCGTACGCAAGGTTTTATCCCGTCTCGTCGCCATGTGCACACCAGTAGTGTTTCATGCTGTCATACATATCACCATCAATATTAAATTACCTTTTCGGTTCAAGTTGCCACCGTTGATTCGAACAAAAGAACATTATCAACTTTTAAAAGTCATAATAATATACACAAATGAATAGCTTTATAAGACATGGGCTTTTTTGACATTGGATATTAAAACTAGGCATAAAACTAAGAAACTGTATCTTTCTCTATGCTAGTAAAATCCAGAACTCGGATTTTACTCGATTTGAACTATCCAAAATATTCATGCTACATGCTTCTTGACCACGTTCAGACGGCTATAATCGGTGAGGCTTGACCTCTAGAAAGTTTCACCGTTTTTGACCTTCGGGGTTTCACGATATCCAGGCCGACGTTCGAATATTTGGCAAATATTTGAAAGAAGCCTTAATGTAGCAAGACAGTAAGCTAGTACTTGACAAATAGTAAATGTTATACTTGTAAACTAATGATTCTACTTTCTACTGTTCAGATGTTTAATTTTGGTTTTTTCAAAGTATGAAATTCTTTGCCTGTTCTAACGCCGAAGCTAGTAATTACGATGCAAGATGACACTTTTGTATGTTATTGTACATTGCCATTTTATCACACACTAAACTAAAATCGCAGTTAGGTTTTTGTGTGTATAGCATTGAAAAATATCGAATGAACTCAGAAGCGAACATTAGTCACTACCATCCTTAAAATTGAAGTGTGTTGTGTATTGTGTATATTATGAAGCTGAAGATTTTTATTTTTTCCTCAAAGGATATTTCAAACTGCCATGAATGAAGCTGACACTCCTAGGGCATTTAATTCTATTAAGATGACGAAATGCTTACATATATTACGTACATGTATAGCACGCCTTAATTTCACTTTATTTTTCAAGATTCTCATTATGGTTATGGATTTTTTCAACTCCTTTCTTCTGCATACACTGGAATCGATTCTGACAAATCTGTTATTGAAATGATACGGAATTGTTGTAAAACCGCACCAGTAGTGCACCTCATTTTCAGAATTTTACGTAGCCTAATTCCTAATTCATGGTATTAATTAATAAAAATAAGAATAAAAGCAATAATTATCGAGAGGGCAAGCGCTTTAAAGCGTTTTTAATATTTGGTTCACATACGTGTATAAAATTATAAATTATACATACTCGCAATTATTCAACAAATAGAAAAATTCAAACAAAATTTCGTAAAGAATTTGTCGGCAGTTGAAAAGGGACTATTATGAAAGGGATGATGTGTAAAGAGGAGGAAATTAAATTCTTTCGTTTTTTGCAGATTGTTTAGAGGCGAACTTTGATAAGATACAAACTTTCATGAATTTTCACACCAATAAAAGTACCGATATTGAACTGACGAGACGGCATAAATCATGCAATCGTGCATGTGCTGGCCCATAATACGATATTTTCTACTAAAGACCCCAGCCTTTTCTAATTACAATTATAAGAACTCATGTTCACCGATCAAGTTGAAAATCATGGACAATAGTGTTCATAACAATAGTAACCGACCCAAAGTTTCAGCTCAGTTCATCGATTCGTTTTTGCGAAAACCGATCGGAAATGTGGTCCGAATTTCCTACGCCTCCATTTACTTACATGCTTAAGAAAATTCCATGCCCCCACACCAGCCGTGATTTTCGTCATACTCACTAGAACCGACCTGAAAAATTGTTTTTAGGAATGTGAGTTAGAATCACGGCTGGTTTGGGGGCTGTGCCTAAAATTTTATTTTATTGAGGAATTAGCTTTGTGAGCGGAGATAAGCAGAAAGTGAGAGCAAGCGGAGAAAGACGCAACGCGGCTCCTTGTTTACAAACACAAGGGTAACTCTTTGCAGCCAAATGCGACACTCACATGTTAACTAAATAAATTCCTATCTCTTAAACGAAAAAACGAAATCAGCTAAAACCTTCACCATTATTTTTTTCATGATCGATTACCTTACCCCGGTATGTTTATCTAACTTACCATTAAGATTTGAGTTTCATTTTGAATTAGAATAAGCCGAGATCTAAATTGATGTCTTAAAAAGATGAAAAATTTAATATTTTATATTTTATATTAGTGACCAATAAATAGTATGTATTCATGTTCCTTCTACGTAAATGTAATAACTACAGAATGACGTCAACACCTTTTATGTGTAGATATATATACAATATACATACTATACGGGCTCCACCGCAGTGCATGTTTTTTACGCTGTCTTTCTTGATGTCAAAAGTTTTTATTCCATTCCGACTTTTATGTGTACATACCTATATATAAATAGGGCAGAATTTCTGTACGATGTGATTTTGTTAATTCATTGGAAACAGTTATTACAAAAAAATATTTTTGGTTGGGTTTGGTGAGACAAGGAAGGGATGAGATAAAAAGAACAAGGAAAAACAAAGTTAATGGTAGTATAATAGATATATACGTAGTATGTCAAATGTCAATAACAGCTTTCTATGCAGCTTCTCTAATGCCTTTTTGAATTGTGAATATGATGTTTGTTTTTCAGGGACCATTTCTAAGGGCTCAGGGGACAGTATTTGTAATTGTAATACATTTAGAGGGGGTCAAATAGGAAAGTAACCGTAGATGTCATGATAGAATATAGAGTATCCTGGCTTGTATTTTTTAGGGCTTCAGAAAAGTATGGATTTTGGCTATGTTTACTATATAGCCAAAAGTAAGGAGTGGGGATAGTGAATCATTCGTTACATTATCTACATAATTGCGACTCTAATGAAAATAAACAAATCGAGAAGGGATTATGTGTATAGCAATTAAATATTATTATTATTATCGTGTATTATTGATTACCAGGGTTCCTCTTTTTTTCTACGAAAATCTGTAATTATCACAGTATTTCATATTAGTTAGTATCAAATTTCAATGCATTTGCTTGGGTTTCTAGTTTTCCTGTACTTAAGGTGCATCGTATAGTATGACGAATATGGAGCTAACATTAATTTTAATGGCTGCTGGCTCGACTGAAGACTCCTTAATGATAGTGAGCTAACCCCTTAACCTTTTAGTATGTATTTGTTTTCATAAAGGCGGCTAAGGATACATACTCTATAATAGCATACGCATAATCACGTACAAAGCTCATAGTTGTTCGTAATAATGTCATAGTTTGATACAAGATAATATTATTTGCTACGTATGTCTGCAGTAATTTTAGTTTTTGAGAGTCGAGGAGTTCGAAATCATAATGCTAAAATAAATTACAACTTTTTACAAGGGACTGTTAATGCTCTTGTCATCTCAGTGTATATTGTATTTGTAAAAGTTCTGTTTGAAAATTATTTGAACTGTCTTTGTAAAAAGTGAGAATTCAAATGCAATTTGACGAAAATTTGAAATTTTGTAAAATACACAACGAATGCATAATAAAAATAATGTTTTATGATACAGATTAAGTATATATGTACATTGGATATGGAACTACATAGTGAAGGATTTTCATTGTTGAAGGTCAAACGTGGTTAGGAATACAAGAGTGTTAGTTTATAATAATGATGAAAATGTTGATATTTGTATTATGAACATATACAGAAATTCACTCATGCCACATTCGAAAATAAACTACAGATTCTCATTCAAAAGACAATAAAAATAGCAAGAGCTGTATCTAGCGTTGTTACGGATGTACGTTAAATGGAATGGATGGTAGAAAGCTTATGTATGCTTACCGTATGTTTTGTGGCTAGAATCTAAACCACTTGTGTGTATGGTGATTTATAAATATGAAAATATATTTTACATTCATTGCACACATGCAAGAAAAACTAATGAGTAGAAATTGTTTATAAAACACAAAAGGTCCTTTCAGGGAAGTTCATTTTTATAATGGGTACATTGCATATTTCACTATAATATATTGTGGGATTGGTTGACAGCTTGATAAAAATAGTACCCGCTCATTTAAATGAGCATATTCTATCATGTCATATAATATACCTAAGTGGCTTCTGTTGTATAATTTTGTATGAAAGAAGAAAGAATTTACTATGTATTATGCCTGTGGGCTGTAAATAAATGGGAAGAAAGGACCAAGATCAAGGAATAGCATTTTAATCTAAATTATACTAGGAGATAGTCGTTATAAATTATTCGTTGACACCGAAAATTCTGTTATACCTGCACACTAAAGACCAAAGCAAAACACAGTAATCGTTTTAAATAGGATTTAAATAGCTAATAAATTGCTATACCTACAGCTGTGCATTGGAATTGTTGAGGCTTTAACTATTTTGCTTGTCATTGGGTTGGGCATTGCTAGGAAAATGGGCATCGAGAGTCCCACAAATGGGGCTCTCACATCTTTACCTACTTATTTTATTACACAGTTTATTAAAATATTTTCATCAGCATCGGTTTATAATCCTCATTAAGTTCATGCAAAAAAAAGTGTAAATCCAATGCAATCTACAAATTAAAATTTTCAATAATAAGCACTAAATGCAAATGTTGCATTATTCCGTGTAAAAATAGTTTTGCTTAAAACGTTTCACGCGTGGAAAATGCACACAAGTGTGATTTTTCAGATAGCATGGGTGCTAAAACGAAGTTCGTTTCTTACGTTGTACTGGTTTTTTACAATGTTTCGTGACTGCAGATTTTAAAAATAGAATGTCCAATGTATTTGCAAAATTATCTTGCACTGATTTGATTTAATTGTAGGGAGAATAATACAATTTGTTTGTTTATTTTTTTTCCAGATGAAGTTCTAGCACCAGTTGGCATGCTCAATTTTGATGACCCAACAACTCTCTGAAGTACTCGGTTCTCAATATTCTCATTTACTAACAAGGATCTGCATGAAAATAAATGAGGCAATTGGGCTCTGTCTGGATCGGTTTTTATGTTGTATCTTCGTCGTAAGCACTATGGGGGAAATATTCACCTGCTGCACTCTCACTACTCTATTTACCATCATGCGAGCATGACAAGAAGAGTCAGCGAGAAAATTGAATAACAAACGAGTGGGGGAATTAGCAAGTCTGATGTAATGTTTTCGTGGCTAAAGTGCTTATACTGCACTCGTATTTTTTGATACGTCTACTCCAAAGAACTGCAAGATATAATCGTAATGTGGAAAAGAAAAGGATGAATTGACTTTGAAACTACTTTACGAACAAATAAATAAACATCCTGTAGTGTATAGATTAAAAATAAAAAACGGAATTAAAAAATTATACATAATAGTTGAACTTCGATGGGAAATATGCCAGGTAATAATCAAAAGACTTTTTCATATAATATTTATTCCATGTACTTATATATTTAGTGTCAGTATTTCAATTCACGTTAGTTTGTATAATATGTTTCTTTGTTAGGCATGCCACTTATCACTTATCTATTTTATTGAATTTGACTCAAACTTATAGATTAACGATTAACATTAATGTATTCATTCCATTCTGGCAGTCGTTTGAGGGTTGCGGCTCAGTTTATGCCTCGCACCTAAGTTCCACAATTAAAGTTATAGAACAGAATAAAAGTTGGTGCTGTCTGCGTTTAAACACACACAGTTTAGGAAAAAGTTTTTTTACAATAATATTATTGGTGTGATTATTTTTTGGAGAACCAAGAAAATACTCTGTATATATTATTATAAAGTACGCAGGCATATGTATTATTGTAGATTCAGAGTTTTTGTGTTATTTTTTTCTCCCATGTAAACTCACCAGTTGTGCATGGAATCGTATAACTTGAAACACCAAAAATTATAAAATTATACTGGTCAAAGAGTGAGCATAACCGCGTGGAAGCTGATAGTTTATTAATTTTGTAAATAACTACGTGACAGAAATAAGTGTAAAGTATGCTCAATATTTTTTACCATGTGTGTACATTTAATTATATTAAAATAATAGCATAGTTCCAAAGTTTTATAAATTTTGATTCTAGAATCATGCAAATACGAAAACATCATTGCAAAAAGCAGTTTAAAAAAAGATTTTATCGTGTTTTTATGAATTTGGATGAAATAAATAAGCTATTTCCTATATGCATATTTGAAAATTCATTGTAATAATTTGTTTTTTGTTTTTAATTTCAGAATGGTGGTTATATCAGACAAGACTGACTACGGTAGCTTTCAAGAGCCCTCATCAATTCTTGTAGTAAGCGGTGCGGGAGGAGAGCCTACTTCTTCTAGTGTTGTCACAAACCGGCATCAATCGTCAACATCGGCTCTAGGAAGCATTCACAGTAGTAGTCAAAGCTTAAGCGTGAACCCGAATTCTAATAACGTGATTCATTCAAGCAATAATAACTTACGTAACTATAATAGCAACTCAAACGGTGGTTGTCATCAAAGTAACAATAGTTTAACTGGAAGAGGAAAGAATCTCGGTGTCGGTTTAGCGTTAGGCTTAGTTGGTGCAGCTAATAGTGGTGTGAATTTGCTCTCAACGATTGTAGTTACAGAATCTCAAAATAGAGACAACAAATCTGGGGTAGTCCCAAATTACTCAAACAGTTCAAGCCCAATGTCCACCAATAGTGGAGATTTACTTTTTCAGCGTCAGCCTTTGCTGCAAGAATGCAACAATGGTTGGGGTGGAGGAGAACATGACGATTCGTTGTCGGATGATCCCTCGGTAAGTTGTGAATTAAGTTTTTTACAGCTAAGTTTGATACACATTATTTAAAATTGAAAACCATTGCACTATACGTGCTACAAACATTTTGCTACAACGTGTTATTTTGTTACTACTACGCTTCTCTATTCTTCTCTGCTTCAAATTCTCTCAAGTAAATTCAGCAGTGAAAATGTCAAAAAGGAATTAGTTCGCAACTATATTGCAAATACATATGTCGATTAGAGTGTATTGCATATACGCAAGGTGTTTTTACCTTTAACGTTGGGAAAAAATAATTTATCAATTGAATTCCACTTCAAACTTGCATCTTTTGGGATAAGTTGCAAGATGGGAAGGAATAAAAAAAAGTTAATATCCCCCTCGCGTTTTGTAACGTACAAAATGAAACTATAATTATTGTTTACCGTGTTAATAATAATAATGCTAGACGCTAGACACCAACTGATAGAACTTGTAGAATCCTGGAGCCTAATAATTATCTCTTTTTAATTCCTATGTATTCCATTCATTGGTTAAATAAAATTATAAAAACTCCTTCTCGTGCTTTTTTATAAAAAATGTTTTGTCAGTTGTATATTTAATACATATAAGGGCCCATATTCGAGTTTACAACGATTTTAGAATATGAGACGTTTTGCACATGACCTGGTTTGTCGGGAGACAAAAACGTCTTCAGTTTATTTAAATGTTTGGAAACCTGGATTACATCTAGATTCTAGATATCGACGTTAGTGAGAATTGCTCTGTATAAATCATTCATACATGATAAACATTAACTTTTCTGAGTAGTTTGGAACGTGACAAAGTAGAAATTTGTTCAGTGCTAATAAAAAAATCAACTTTTGTCTTCTAAAGTCATTCTCCAAGTCTCAGCTTGCTTACCCAAGTAAATGCCTTAAATTACATACAATGTGCATAATCCAGAATTTGAAAACGTTGTCAGCAACTTCATTGATTATATAATTTGATGCTCGATTATATTAGTTATCCTTTTTATAGTTATACAGTCAAAGGGGAGGTCAAGCATTGAGAACAGTTTCTAGAGTAGTTTCTTTGATTGGTTGTGTTTTGTTGTGTCGTCTTTGGTGCAAAACGAGACAGAAAAAATGAAGGACACAATGGTAGATTTGGGATCTGGTTGGAGTATTTATTAGTGATTTATTGTACATTATATATAATTGAATCGGAGGCGCTAATGCAGATAGTTTAAATATGTTACAAACGACAGATGACTGTATGACTTTATTTTTGTTTTGGAAGGGAAAAAGTTAACTGAAATAGTTCAATTATTGTATATTATGGCATCTCTCGTCTCTCGTTGTCGCTTCTTTTCTTTTCAATTTTTTTGAATTGAGCTTATGTGATTTTGTAAAGTTTCAAACGCGGTGAACGAGGTCACACAAAAATCATTCACTTTTATGTAGCAATTATTAAATTGTTCCTTGATTATGGCTGATTCAGTAATGTCCTGGCGCCTTCATGGAAATATGTATTGTATATTGTATCACATTTATCAAACAATTGAGGGTTTCTATCAGTACAATAAGAACGTAGAAGGACTTGACTGTGTTACTGACAATATACAGTCTTTTCCTTCGCATATGTCCGGTTTTAAATCTCCATTTCGAAATTCCAGCTTAAATGATAATAAAGATAATCTAATACTATGAATGTGTATACTCTTTGGAATCATGGATTTTGCTACTTTAATTGAGCCTCTATTCAAATACTATAATTTAATGATGATAGACAGCAGACAGTTTTTAAAGTTTACCTTGTTTTACTTTTTTTATCCTTCACAATGCACAATGTACTAAAGGCTAAAGGCAAAAATACCAAACGATTTAAGTTTTCAAAAAAAAAATTATGGCTAAAAACCAACAAGTAAAAACTTCATGATAAAAAATAAGGGAACCATTTTCATAAACTGTGGATTCATCTTTAGTAAAAGGCTCCACCAACATTCTTTATCAGCTCCATGCCCTGTAGTGTAAGCTCTTAAGATTTTTCCTTAGTTAAAGGAGTAGTAGGGCTACAGTATAAGTAATTTTAAAAACTAAAAGATCACCAATCCTACACTATGATTTGTAACATAATTTCAAAGCTTCCCGTAAATATGTTGTGTTTTTTGACCTTACTTCAGGTCAAGCTTTACATGGTAACTATATGTATATTAATTTAGGCTGCAGGCTGTAGTAGAAAAGAATGTTTAGAAAATTCAACGGAAAGTTCTTTGAAAACCTCGGAAACCCACATTGTGGGTATGTCTAAATGTCATTTACAAAATTGGTTACCTTGAACCTCGTCTACAAAAGCACCCATATAATTTATTTTTTAGGGACATTGCATTAAGTAAAATCGTGTAGGTACTTCATGTTGTCGTGCTTCTGTAATTGCCCTTCAACTATCAGGAAAATGTATGGAAAATAACCATGATTTTTTTATAATTCAAACATAAGCTCTAAAATCAAATGCTTTCCATTCATTTTGTCTATGGAATTATGCTCAACATATTTACATATTTGTACTTTACAATTTACAATGACAAATTAGGATCATGCTACAACACTATAGTCAGTACTCATCTTGTTGTTTTTTTATCTACTTCCTGATTTTTGTAAAAATCCCTGGCGTAATATGATCACACAGGTCTAAATATTATGATAAGCAAAGTTAATAAAAATAGCTCATGGTAAATACAACAGTTTTTTCAAACGCATGTATACCTGGTATAGTATCGACTATCGACAGTTTGTGTGAAATAGCTAGACTTCATGTGACACTAATGGTTTATTTCTTTCATATAAAAAGCAAAACAAAATGTACTGATTATACGCACGAAACAATATTATTATTGTTATTGATACGATATTGAAAGGAAGGTATACTTACATAATTGAAATAAACATCTATAAAAACACAGGCATGCAGTATGCATACACAGTAACATTATACTTACTTGGAAACATTTAAACTATCATATCTGGAACTACAAAATGTGATAACATGTATGACAATAGATTGTCCCAAAAAACACCTTTTTCGACAATCTAATGTTGTTTTTATTATTTTCGAAAACTCTCCCTCAAAGCCCAAAACTAAACTTAGAGCCCTTAAGGTCCTTATTTCCAAAGAGTAGGTCAAGTCAAGTGGTCAAATTCGTTAAGTTGTTTCAGCCGGCTCTTGGCAAAGTTTATATTATGCAGAAGCCGAATCCGTCTTCAAAAGGGTTCCCAAAGGCCTTCCAAATCTCGCCGTTGTAAGAATACCACATTTTCCGGGTAGCTGTATCATGGCGGGACTTTGGCGGGAATCCCGCGTAGTCATCTTTTCAACAATAAAGAAAATCTCATGGCGGATAGGTGAAGTGTTTTCTGGGACTATCTAACTAATTTAGATCAACAATATCGGCTTTTTTCTTTTTTCTAACGTGCAAGGTGCACAAGATATAACTGAAAGGGAAAATAGGGACATTTGGTTTATCAAAATATTCTATGCTTCCTGAT
Source organism: Sminthurinus bimaculatus (assembly GCA_034698285.1). Taxonomy (NCBI): domain Eukaryota; kingdom Metazoa; phylum Arthropoda; class Collembola; order Symphypleona; family Katiannidae; genus Sminthurinus; species Sminthurinus bimaculatus. The sequence goes on along the minus strand of JAQIVE010001530.1, from coordinate 6,466 downwards.
TTATTATATTATTTCTTAACTGTTACTTTTGTATTTTAGTTGTAATATTTAATGTTTACAATATTTGTAGCGTCAATCACACAAGAGAAAATATTGGTACAGTGTTCATCTTTAAAATAAGCTTAAAAATTTTAGTTTTCAGTTCAGTATAGTTTTAGTTCGGTTCACCGATGATTTTTTAGTCTGTGATTTGGGGTATCCTAATTGTACGTAAAAATATGCCCCTTGCACATGAATGTATCTACTACGCATAATATTATGATATTTTGTTGTTTTTTTTTGCGGATCTATAACTTTTATTCCGCTACTGTTTTCACTGTATAAAGTCAAAGTCATTAAAATTTATGAATCAAAATAACTTCATGACCATTTTTTCAGAGTTTTAAATGTTGGTACATTAATTATAGATGAATTTAGTTCTATGTATTAGTGAAAGATTTAAAATATTTCTATCTTTTAGATAACACTAACTACTCCATTAATGTGATCAATTTTATCAAAATTAACATGCATACAGTGACGTTATGTTTTCCTTGGCCACTTGCTATCCGTTATAGGTTCTAGTTTTTACTGTGCACTTGAGAACATATATAAATATAGTATATGATGTATATATACACATTATACAACACGCATTTTGTCGAGATTTTTTAGGAATGAATTAAAGTCAACTGAAGCTGCCTGAACTCGAGGGCAGGTATACATAAAATTAAATTTTACTTGCTTATAAATTAGAGTAATTATGGCTTTAGTGAGCAATACAGTTTTCTTTAGTTACTTTTGACCAAAATGGCACCAAGAAATGTACATCCATGATTGAATAGCGTAACTGAAGGATATTTCGTACCATTTTACAGTTCCCAAATTACTCAATTGAAAGAGCTCATTGCGTTTCAAAAAGTTCTTGATGTGTATTATTATTCATTTTCCATCACATTCCATATTATTATATTTATTTTGACTCACTTTTGGAATTTTCAAATCATGTTTAAACAATGGTGCTGCAACCAGGGTTAGCCAAAGTACCTAAAGACTGTTTTTACATAGACCGTTCTGCTTACCCTCTCGCTGTATAATAATATATTCTAGCTTTTCTGGTATACTCATAAAAATGTGGTTCACTCAAATACTACTGAAGGAGAAAAGGAAAATATATAATATACTGAAGTGTTCAAACATCCTTGTTGATTTGCTGTATGTGGTTAATAAACTATAGAGTACAGATTGTGTATAAATTATATAAATACATACTTATATGTGTGCGCATTATTTATATTGAAATCATTCACTTTTTGAGAATGATATTAGCTGATTTTCAATTCACGTGCTAATAATCAGTGGAGCTTTAAGATAAGCTTTCAGTTTAACTGTAGCGTACACTCATGTTGACGATTCCCAAAGAGTTGTGTACATTTTTATATGTATCAAGAATTTATCTCGTGAGACTAGTTGTTTTTTATTTTTTACTTTATAGAAATTACAGCACTTTACAACTTTTCTTTTTAATATCATCAATACTCCATGCTAATGTGTATCAACATTTGTTTTTGTACGTATAAGCTACTCAAGAATATCATTCTGAATGTCCTGGGTGATCAGCTGTTAAAGCGTAAATTTCTGTGTTCCGTGGATTCAGCACCCTGTTTTTACAATACTGTGTAGAAATTATTCGATTCACTGTAATTGGAACGCAAATATTTTTGACAATCTGTATTAACTTCATACCTGAAAGAATTTAGTACTCAAGCTTGTGTCAAATCTGTAGTCTGTAGGAAGGAAGTGTGAACCTCGCATCGCACTCGCTAGTTCCTTTTCCAACTATATTACACCTCAAAAGTACAAAATGAAATGTTATTGACAATGTCCCTGCAAAGTCAACGTAGAGCCGAGTCGTAGTTTCAAAAAGACATCTAAATGTACGATGACAAAAGAACTTGAAAAGTTTCCTGTCGCAATTTGGATTGTAACTCATTGATCATAATATTGAAGTCATGAGTTTTTACATGTATTTTTTCACGATTTGGCGTCAGTATATATTTGGAAAGGGGATCGACGAATCTTATCAACCTTTGAATGACAACGATTATGAGGAAGTAAGTAGTTTTTATTTTTCGTTTCATCGAAGTCTTGACTAAGCCCCCCGACAGTGGGTATTTGCTCTTATTTATAACATTATTTCGTTTTTGCGATAAAATGATCCTCTGAGTATTTAAGGTAGTAACAACAGTGAGTCTGTACATTCCATCCGAAATACGAAGTAGTGTTGGTTAGTAAGCGATCTACCAAGCAACATTATTAAGAGTGATTGGAACTGAAAGGTGTTTGTAACTTGCATTTTCCATGATGGAAAATTGAATTAAGTATGTATTTTACATAAATTGTGAGCAAAATGTGGATTCCAGAAGAGAAGAATTCACCGCCTCCATCGACTAAGCAGTGAATCAGGAAAATAATAAATTTTGCGGTCGACAGCTCTGTCCGTTCTTAAGTGCCCGTTACACACAAGAGCGGCCCGCTACAGGCAGAATGATATCGAAATAGTTATGTACATATAAAAGCCTCTAAAAATAAACATGTACTAATATGACAAAAATGACATGGGAATTTTGTTTAGATTATACTGACGCAGACTTTAAAAATACATATTCAAAGCTTTCAAGCACCGTTTATATCATGTATTTATTTTTTGCTGGACCTATTATTATTAATATGAGTCAGAAAAGGATAAATAGGTTAAAATATACTTGTTTGTATCTATATATATGTATAATATACATTAAGGACAGCTCAATCAAAATCCCAGAAATCCTACAAAATTCTTGTGTTACTTACCATTTACTATTATTCACTATGCATGTGTAGTACACATTGTGTACATACTGACGCTGCTTCACAATTCACAACTTTCTTCCAGTGACGTGATATGCACTGTGAAGTAAATATATTATATAGCCATACTACATAGATGCTATGTATGACAAAGAGCTACGCGCGCAATGTACCTATATCATGTACATTTAGAATTGCATTACTGTGGGACAAAATCGATTCCTTTTAAAGGTTTTTTGTGTCTTTGAATGGCAGAGGATAACACATGTGATAGGGTCTTAGGGGAAAAGATTTGAAAGTAATGCCTGACAATACTAATGTCAATATGTATTCATGTATTGTTGCTATTTACAGGATGAAAAGCGTAATGGATCTGTTGTACGGATAGATATCCCACCTTTAAACCGAAGTTCTGACTTGGATCAGTCTGGAACTTGTTCAAAACGATATCCTAAGGAAAAAAGAAAAACATTGATAGCATTTGGTAAGAAAAGGTCACATATTTTTTAAACATACCAACAATGAATGACAAGAAAAAATCCGTGTGATAGGAATGAAAATCCAATGGTCTATAATGTGTGCTTTGTTTTCTTTCCTGTAGTATTTCTGTGTTGTAATTTTATCTTGGCCACAGTTTCACTGGCTTTAACCCATGAGAGGTAATAAGAACTTACTTCACAATTTTTGCTATTATTTACAAATATTATGAATAGATATTATCTCTTTCGACTTTCGCTACATTTTGGGCCAAAATTTTTGGCGCTTTACAATTAATGTGATGGAAAGTTACCGTATAAAAATTTCTTTTTAAGACTACCCGACAGGAAAACCTATGCACCATTACCAGATATTATACTTGATAATGTCAACGCACAAGACTGGGCTCTTGATGTGAGTGAAATACTCATCATCGTTTCGACTTTTTCGACCTTCTTTGTCATGATCTTTCACAAGTATAGGTAAGACACTGACCTTTATTCTTCTTATGTAGATTATGTTATATACTATATATATACGTAATACGTATTGTAATGTGACACAGAAAGAGGATTGTTATTATTACGCAAGTATGGAAAATGAGTATCATATAAATGTATGTACAGTTATTATCGATTAAATATATTTTGAAAGGTCATGTTCTATAGTTTAAATCACATGCTAGTAATGCGTTTTTAGTATTTATGACTGCATTATAAATGTCAGTGGTTTGACGTAAATGTGTTACATTGGGCAAAGTAAAAGTAAATGAGAGCCAAAAATAAATGATTGTATATGTACCTATATTACAATGTCTTTACTATACGTTATAATAAGTAGTCTTTTCTACGCATATTATATTTCATAGATTGTACAAATGTCTAGTAAATATGACATGCGTTTACAAAGAGATCTTTTAAAATATCGTTATAAGGTTGTTTTAGACATAATTTATTGATTTTTTAGAACAATAAAATCATTTTTCTATGGTCAAAAAAATAATTAAAGTCTGGTTTGGTTTAAAACATCTTTTATTTACTTTTTCTATAGATGGATCCTATTTCGGCGGGCTTTCATCATATTGGGGATTTTATATTTTATGCGGTCTATCACAATGTACGTCACCGTGTTACCTGTAGCCTCATACACGTATTATTGTTCACCAAAAGAGAATTCCACGTCTGTACTCGTTGTTGTTAAAAGAGTTTTAAAACTTGTCTCTGGCTTTGGGCTTTCAATCAATGGTCAACAGGTAACTATAATAATAACTAATAACTATAATGCTTGAAATAAAAATGATGTTTTTAACCTGCAAATACTCCGGTGTTATCAATTGCATTAAAATATGAATCTTTTTACCTTAATTTTCCCCAGACGTACTGTGGTGACTATATTTATAGTGGTCATACTGTTATATTAGTCACCGCGTATTTAATCATTCAAGAATGTAAGTGTAACATAATAATACAAGATAAAATAAGTTTGTATATTGAGAATAATGATAAATTTTAATTAATTATTAATAATATTCAAGGTTGAATCTGAATCATATTTGCAACAAAATATTACATGCTTCCTTTTTATTAATGAATAGATACTCCTAAGAAACTTTATGGAATGCAGTGGGCATCGTGGTTGGCGAGTGCGACTGGTGTTGTGATGGTTAGCATATGCATATATATACATAATATTGTCAACCTTCTCCTCAAATCCGCATTATATCATTTTGAGGTTGTTTTCTTTGTTCATCGGACATTTCAAGTCTAATCGATTTTCCTTTAGGTACTAATTGCCCGTGGTCATTATACCATTGATGTTCTTGTAGCGTATTACGCCACTACAAGAGTATTTTGGATTTATCATACCATGGCCAACAACAACAACTTAAAGGTGAATTAAAATTTCGTTCAACGGTTCTATTCGAATCTTAACTTTATTAAAATTTGATTCTTTTTTATGTCCATATTCTATAAAAATCATTATTTCGTCGGTGAAGGTGAAAAAATGGTCATATGTTGAAGACATAGCATAATATGGCCATTTTTGCACCTTTGTTTTTTATTTTTTGCTAATACATTGATCTCTAATTTTGTACATTTATAAAAATATATTCTTCAGATTGCAACGTCGTCAAATTTTCTGAGCAGGATATGGTGGTTCCCATTGTTCAAGTAAGGGATTATTTACGAGTGAATCGTACAAAAGTATCATGTAGCATAGGGCATTATAATACCTAGAATTTTTCTACGCACTGAAAAAATTTCTCACATATTTTCCCATTCATACTGAAGACATACATATTGTATGTGTAAATATGCTCCTTTTTGTAATGATTCTTGCGACTTTTAGATTATATTTTCATTCTGTTCATATATTTTTTTTACAGATACTGGGAGGGAAATGTGGGTGGGCCAATTCAGAACTCATTTTGTTTACCCTGGCAAAAACCTCAACGGACAAGAAGAAGTATTTGATTGAAGCTAAAAAATATCATTCCGTTTCGACAAGAAGAACAAGAAAACTTCAAAAGTGGAATTTTTGTTCGCAGTGACAAATTTAGCCGGTGTATAGTAAATAATTTTTTTAAGTAGCGTTATACATATTATCAATGTACACCAAACTTTTAAAATAATCGATTACCATGTTGTTGTTCAAGAGTCAAACTATAAAGTTTTTCACGTCCAATATTTTATGCTCCACCAGCTTTAATCTTGTCTGCTACATAAGAATAGGAGAATATAATATAGTAAATTAACAAAAAAATATATATCGAAGACAAAAGTTTTCGAGAAAAGAAAACTAATAATGATTAAGATTTACAGAAACCTTAGCCTATGATATATCATAATATAGGTATAAGGTATATGAGACGTTTGAACACTGATATATGTGCATTTAATAGCAGAACCAATATCAAGCGTATACATGTTTTATTGAAAGCTCAGCTTACACGTATTAGCCGCATACAATCTCTATAGTTTATGTAATTACAATCGATAGTAGGCTATGTACATAAATTGTCAAAAATGAAATGTTTTTATTTCTGCACTTGCTCGTTATTGATGCGAGGCAATTTAAGAAAACACTGTTAATATTCATTATTATTCTACGAAATGCATAATATTGCAATTCTTATTATCATTTTTCAGTGGTAGTAAAT
>JAQIVE010001529.1:0-24360 GCA_034698285.1 Sminthurinus bimaculatus | reverse complement strand
AGTGGTTTTCAAATTTTGACCCCTATTGGAGATATTTAATCAGTCTCATGACTTAAAAAACGCACAACGTAGATGAGTATAGATTTCTTCTTTCTTTCTTTTCTGTCCCATAATTCGAGACTTTTGGATGCTCTACTCATAACAGAGTTTTGCAATGAAATGAATTCGAGTCTCTGACTAGTATTCTTCGTTTCCTTCTGCATGTATATAGATTATAGATATATCTGTACAACTCCCGTTCGCCTTTCTCTGTAGCGAGGAGCTTCATTTTCGTTTGGTTTTGTCTCTGGCTTTGGCTTTGACTTTGACTTTTTGGAGTATTCAGATCCAGTTTTAGTTTTTCGAGTCAGACTCTCACTTTCAGCCTCGAGTTTTTCTATACTGTCTTTTATTTCGCTCTCTTATTTTCTTCTTTTCAGTTTCAATGTACATACAACTCTTTCTCCAGCTCTCATGTTATACTGTAGTATTCTCTTGCTTGCTTTCGCTCTCCTTTTCCCTGTCAGTATCAGTAAAAAGAAGTCAAGTCAAGTGTAGATGCCATTTCCGTCACCTTTTTCTCGTCTTCTTGAGTTGCAGTCTGGTAAGCAGGGCCTTTCTCCAAACCCACCAGATCCTGCAGACTCTCAAGACTTTAGTTTTTTACCAGCAGTTGTATGTGTACAGTGTACAGTGGCAGTCATAGTCCTTTTAGACCTCTTTCAGGCGGCTGCTGGACTAATCAAAATTTTCTTTACAACTACTATACAGCCAACGTCTAAAACTAACCAAGTCTTTTACTTTTTTTCTGAATGCCACTGCTTTCTTTTTTCATGAAAAAGTTTGTGCAAAATACAAGCATACAAAAACTGCAAGTGTATGTATACTGTAGGATTGACAAGTATAAAAAGCTTATTAAATTTTTTTTTACATATTCAAACAAAAATATATTCTCTGTACAGTGTACAGTGTGCATATATTCTAGATAAGCTTGACTTGCTTTTGACTCTGAACTCTGAACCCATTTCTTCCAGAAAACCACAGTAAAATAATACAGTTTTTTGCTCCTCTGTCATCACGATTTCCCTGACTTGTGGGTTTGTTCCATATTTTTAAGTTTATATATACCAAATAAAGATCGACGTCCATTACTTAAGGCAAATTTCAAATCCCCAAAATAGATTGAAAATTTTACAGCTTTGGATGTCGAGACGTCGAGTCGTTTGAGTTTCGCAGCCTTTGCCCAAATTTTCTCATTTTCCTCCCCGCACATTAAATCCAAACTCCAGCCTTTAAATAAACAAGAAGCAAATTCAAAAAATTAAAAAGGAAGAAAATACAGTTTTTTCAACATTTTTTATCCTACATATGTATTAGTTTACTGTGCATCCATGTACAGAAAAACATACTTACATATTTACTTCATTTTTTAAGTAAAGTTGTAACTTTTAGGTATGAAACTGAAAGGAGGAGACGCAATAGAAAAAATGGGAGCAAAAAAGAGAGCATCATATTCACATAAAATATAATAGTTGTGTATCATCTACATACTTCAAACATTGTCGAACCAACCCAAAAGATGATAATGACTCCTGTGTTTTTGGGCAAAAAATGTAAAAAAAGCGTTTTTTCGATCAGCTTAAGTTGAGTTGAGTTGAGTTGAGTTGAGTGTGTGGGTCATAATCATGATGATAATTGGAGCGGTAGCGGGTAAAAGGGAAGGCATAGCCATAGTCATGGTCATATACAATATACAATACAATACATAAAATAGAAGCAAGTCAGTCAGTCAGCCAGCTAGTGTGTGAGTATTAAAAATGTGGATTCGATTCGGTGTCCCGTCCCAGCAGGCTCAAACAACACCAGACAAACTGCTCCTATTCACTTATTCATACTGTTTAATACCTAATATATTTATGTACACTCGCCCACCTTCTCTCATTTTCTAGCTGCCCCCACATCGTCAAGCCAAAACCAAACCATTAGCTTCATGCATTGCTCATACATATCTACAATATATTATAATATGAGTACCACAGTATCTATTGAGTAATTTCCAGGACCAAAGGTGTCCCGCACCATAGAATACAATACACACGCTTTTTCATCTCAAGAGGAAGTTTTTGTTCCATGTACATATTTCTTCCCTGGAAAATGCCAGCATTTATGTATATACTATAAAAAGATGAAGAGTAAGTAAACTTGAAGAGCTTAAGAGAATCTCTAATGTACATATTTTGTATCCTAATCGTAATTCGTATTTACAATAGTATGCTCCGTGTATCTATTATAAATATACGTATTATGCATAAAGTTGAGGTTGAAAGTCGGCAAAGGCAGAGGCTGACTCTCAAGACGAAGACTCATCATCAGCCTTCAGTTTTTCTTCGTCTTCGTCTTCTAGTTGGCCTTAGTCTTGGTTTTCCTCGGCGACGTGACAAATGAATATGACGTAAGGGTTTTCCAAGGAGTTCCAACACTTTTGTGCTCGGTTCCCGTTGTTTTGCGCTTCATCTTCCCTTTCTTCTCCTTTTTTCTCCCTTTGCCCAGCGCTCCGGGTTCTTTTCTACTGATATTTCGTCCATTATTATACACTACAATACAAATTGAGTGCATGTAAAATTTGATGTATATGCACATAGTACATACACAATATTACTCATTGTATGCATCTAGACTCTAGATAGTACATATGTATGTAGATAGACAGTGAGCGGCAAGTGAGGCAAAACACAATGTGTTTTACTTTTACTCGAGTCTATCTATCTCTTCCTCTTTCTCTCATTTTTTCCTGCCCACATCATCTCGTTTTTTCATTTTCAAGAATGAAAAATTGACTTGTGCGAGATACCCACAAGAGAAATGGAGAAACAGAGAAATGGAGTGCAAGCTAAAGTTGAATTTGTTGCAAGGGAAGGCAACTTTGTGGGTGAGTTTACGTTTACTTACATCAAACTATGTATGTATAAACGTGTATTGTGTACGAGGAGAGGGAATTCCAAAACAAAAGAAATGACTCTTCACACAATGAAACGGAGGAACAAGAAGAAGAAGAACAAGACACACTGAAGACTTGAGCGTGTGTTAGTATAATAGTGCATGTACATACGTAGAATCTAGAATATGAGAAAAGGCCGGGCTTTTTAGAGCGCCGATGAACGATGAAAAGGCAAAGAGAAGAAATGACGATGATGTTGATGGTGATGATGAGGATTTTTCCTCCGTATGAATCACCATGACTGTCCATGACCATTTCTACAGTAAGAAGATGAGTTTAGGAGATAGACGATAGCCACAACCAATCGTCGAGGGCACAACCATATTGCTGATGATGGTGCCTATTTCTTTTACTCTTTGCCCCTTACTTTGATTTTGATTTTTGATTTAACCCTGATGTTCTCTCTTCTCTTCAATCTTTGTTGCTACAAACTGTAATATAAACTGTAGCAATATTACATCATCGATTTGTTTCTATCCTGTTGGCGGAATTTGAATTCGAGGGTGCGACTTTGAATTGCGTTCTATTATGGTAATACGAAAGAAAAATTACAACTATGTAATACTTCTCCACAGTATCCTACTATTGATTCAAGTGTCTACATGTTTACGTACGCATACTTGAAGAACAGCAGTGATCTTATAAAAATTACAAATCACCTCTCAAGATTGAGAAAAAGTATTGTATGGATACAAATACAAACATGTGGACTAAATTGTTGTGTTCATTCAGAAACTTATAAGACATGAGGTAAACATAAAAGATCCATTTCATGTGCTCTTGCTCTTGAAGAACACATGTATGCATGTATGTATGTATGTATGTATGTAGTATGTAGTATGTATGGATGTATTTATAAAAACGACGTATAATTCAAGATTTTAAAAACGTCCGCGAAAAACCGCTTAATAAAACTGCATAACGTTAGTGCATTACCTTTTTGCATTATTTTTTTATTGACTCTCATAACTAACTACATTATATGTCGTTATTGATGATATGCAGCATGATTCAAGATAAAAAGGAACGGTGCAAACTGCCACGTTCAAGACGTTAACAAATTGGCCGTTGACGGGTAAAATCCTTCAAATTCAATGTTATGAGACCTTTCATCTAATCCCTTTTAAACGTGCACAAATCTTCAAATAAAAATGAAGACTTTAATGCTCCCAACAATAATAATCATAATCTACATGTAATAACAACGACCGTAATATTTTTTCTATTTCATTTCCTCACTGCTTGCAGTACTGTGTACAGTAAGCAGTGTGCTGATGGTGACTATTTAAATGACTAAACGCAAACGCATGCCATGACTTTATTAGTTATGACTATCATTCTGAACGTAATAAACTTGGAATAGGGGACCTGTTGGGATTTGGTTCGGTTAAATTTCAAACTGTACATGTATACTATGTACCGTAGCTCATCAAATTAAAGCCCAACCCCTAATAGTTTCCCACTTTAATGATGCTTTTTATTTAGAAAAATCAGATTTTAAAATAGATACTCTGGGCTTCTATTTGGTGAATTACGGTAGTCTGCGTACTATTATTTAACATGATGGTAGAATTCAGGCGATTTTTAGACTGACAAATTTTAAGGCAGTCAATTTTAGGATTAGAATTGCTTGCATGCATGGATAAAGTTAGGTCATCCTGGGTCACGACCAACCTTTGACTTTAGGAGGCGAATTTCTCGTGGTTGTGGACACGAAACAGTTGTAGGAGCAATATTTTTCAAAAAAATATAATTTTTACCCATAATTTGATTTTTTAACTACTAACTACAACACACTATAAAATTTACTATAGAATCTAGAACTAACAATTATAATTTGCTCCTCATAAATTTATTTACACCTTGAGTACTTCAACTTTCAGTCTAGAAATCGCCGGCTACAATTACTGTCATACCTCTATAGTTAGTTTAGATGAAATTAACAGTATAAAAGACCGAAGCGCCTATAATAATATCATAACATTATAGCATGTATGTAGTATGTATGTATGATAATAAAGCAGCAAGGAGGCCATATAAATGATAAAATGATGTAAAGTAGCTGTAGGTAAATAGCAAACTCGTAATAAATGAAATGCTACGAATTTTGTGAAATATATAGGTGGAAGTAATGCTAAACTAAGACATTAATGGAATACATAAGGACTATAATGATCCAATATAATATTCTAGCTGTATATTATGTACAATATGCATATGACTATTGACTAAACCTTATACCTATAAATGGAGAATGATGATTTCTTTCCAGGTTTGCTTTTTTCATATCATTTTTAACGGGTCATTAAATTAGACCTGGCATTAACTACAGTTTTCGGACAGGGTTCCTGATCCTACACACTATACATTATACATACTATACATACTATCATGCAATTGCCTTTGACTCTGACTCTAGCCATTTACCATTTCCCATTTAGTTTACATGTAAACTGTACACTTACTCCCTAAAATATACACAATTTTCCGTCTCTGCCTCTCTGTGAATGAGTAATTCAATTTCTCGGTCTGACGATTCTGAAAACGACATTATGGGTCGTCCGCTCCATCTTCTATCATTCCATCATACGTATACACACACTACATAAACATTACATTACATTACACATATATACATACATAATACGATATGAATATAATATACTGAGTCAATGCGATAAGTTACACAATATTATATGCATGATTATATATTACATCGTGTCGTATGCGTGTGTATGTGTGTAGTGTGTAACATGACGACGTTCTGGTGCTGGTTCTGGATTTGATTCTGATTCTCAATTCTCCACCCTCTCCATCCTCGGTTTCCACGTCCAAATTCCAAACAAGTCCGGAGGTTTACCTGGGCTTTGGCTTTGTCTTTGGCTTTAGCTTCTGGTTTGTTTTTGTCATTTTTTTCAAAGCACAAGAAGAGAGGCACGATTCAGAAGGAGAGAATAGGAAGAAGTCTAGCTGGTTTGCATACTGTTCAAAATGCAAGCTGCCTACTGCCTATCTATTATGTACGTAGTACGTATGTATACATAATAAACATTAAACATCATATCCGTGATCGAAAGCCGCGGTCGTAGTCGCATAGTCGTCGTCGTACCTCTCAATTTTCGATGATTATTATCATTTAGTTAAATGTAATTTCCTGCAGCCTCTCCTCCCAGGACCTCACGTATTTCATCAGACATCCCACGTTACACCTTGCTCAAGCCTTTAGTCAATTCTACTGTATATATGTAAAATGTACAATATACATACAGCTAGAAACTGAACAATTACGCTACATACATACATTGTATTTTGTAAAGTGTTTGCATTACATGTTTTATACTATACTCAGAGTTTCACAGAGGACGACCAAGTTGATTGTGCAGAAATTGATGGTGCTCACCTAATCGCCGTAGATATATTATACAAAGCATGTACATATGTACATTGTACACTGTACAAAGTCCTCTGTCATTATTTCCATTACAAGTCAATCGCTACTGCTGCTCCTGCCTGAGCCTCCCATCTTTTTCTCTTTTTTCCTTCCATTATCATTATGATTGTTTCCCAGTCCAAATCCAAATAAACCAAGCTTGTAATATGCCTTGTACAGAGTATTGTTGCTCCTGTGTGTCTTATGTCTTGTAATGTAATGTTGTGTACGTACCACTTATTACGACGAGATGAGATGAGGCCAGGCCACAGCTAAATTACATTATACAGAATTGCTCCGGCAGTCAGCTAGTCAGTCAGTCACCACAGATACAATTCAGAAAGAGAGAGAGAGAGAGAGAGAGAGAGAGAGAAAATTCATACCATAAACCATCATCCACAAATAATACATTGTACAAGACAATATTATTATAATAATATATTGAGGAAACAATCTAAATGAAAGAGAGAGAGAGAGAGGGCCATTTATGTACAATGTATAGGGTTGACTGACGGCCAAGACCAAAATTTAAAAAACCAAGACAAAACTTGAAACTTACTTAACTCAGCATGTATGTATGGTAAGAAATTGTAGACTTTTCGAAAATTATAGAGCTTTAGCTTTGGCTTTTTGAAAAACGAAGATTTTTGCACATTCCATGTATTTTTATCAAACAATCTTTTAGTTGGACTTTTTGATTTTTAGCGTAGGTACTAATTTTGAACCCAGTAGAAGAAAAACAAAACCTATCTGTTTCGGTACTTGCTGTGTACTTGTACATAGTTTTGGTTATGAATTTGACAAAGTCAAAGTAAAAAAAAACAGATTGACACTTTGCTAAAATCCAAACCTCCATATTATATTTTATATCCACACTGTGTTTAAAATTTAAGCTACGTATGACGAGCTTCCTTGTGTTCACAGTATACATACTTGCATATGCATTGTCCAAAAGTACGCAATTTACAAAAGAGAGAATATAAGGAGGAAATCCACTCACCAAAAACCCATTTCCATTCCCAATTCTCATTTCCCATTAGTTTTTAACATGCATACATAAGTATCGAGAGGACCAAAAGAAGAAGGCGAAGACAAAGGAGAATGTGAGACAAGTCTGCTAGTAGTTCAATCTCAATTCTGTGTGCATATACATAGTTGCACAAGTAATAGAAGTAGTAATAATAATACTGATGATAATGCTTCTTTTTCCCATCCGCCCCAACCAACACATTATTCCACAATGTACATGTGTATGATATTATGTATTAGGCAAACAAACAAAAAGAGAATGGAGAAAATAGGATGCAAAAGAAACTAACGTAAGCAATCATCTTTTTGTGTGTATGTATATTGTATATGAGCAAAGCTTGTATTATGTTATATCTACATACATATACATTTGTACATTACAGATTACAGACAAACATAGTCAAACCTCCATCAAATATTAATTTAGTCAACATACATCAACTATGATTATTATTATTACCATTTCCATTTTACTTTTATGTATGTACGCATGTATGTATTTACTACTATTATTATTACCATCATGATTAAGATTATCCTTCAAGAGTTTCAAGTTGGAAACTCTAAACTCTCTTCTCGACTTTTGACTCGAAATTTCTGCAAACTGGATGTGCCCGAGTGTATGAAATTTGAAATTTTTACATGCATGTGTAATTTCAACTACATAAATGTAAGATGAAGATTGAAAGAAAGATGATGAGCAAAATGTTTTCCACATTTTTTAACTTCCCATCTGCTCAATAATAATAATTTTCCTTGAGCCAATCTTCTCTGACATTTCTCTCAAGTGCAAAGAAATTCTCTACATACATGTATTTATATGTAGGTAAGCATTTTAAGCATGTACTGATGTCTACTGTACATTATTGTATTGCAGATTCTAGATTCTAGACACACCACATCGTCTTATGCGCCATTATTATTATTATGATTATTATTGTTATTATATATATTATCCTTATGATTTCAATAGCATTTAGCCCGATTATGTTCTCATGTCTTCGACCGCAAAACAACTAAAAAATCATCCGCGTCGTCATCATCGCCATGGCGATGATGAACATGATGATTGGCAGACAGCCGTAAAAAGTAAGAAGAACAAGGGAGACAAGTTCTGCTCACATAACTAATATGCAACATTAATATTTATCTCTCTCCCTTGGTGTTTCGCATCGCACTATGTATAATACAATATATAATATCATATCATGGCATACACCACACTTTAATAGGAGTCAAAAAGTCACGAGTACATTTTTTTCGCCCTCTAATGTGTGTAATGTTGTCTCATCTTCATTTTCTAGCCTCTCCGTGTCATCAACTAGATATTATCATCATCATCAAAAATCTTGAACATTAAAAAATACGATGAAGAAAAGCAGGAGCTATTATCATTATCATTATTATAATACCAGTATCAGCAGGAGCATAAAAATTATACTATAGAATATAGAAACAAAACAAGTTTTAAAGTATGAAAGCAATAACTACATATTCCATGTACAATATTACATTATGATGTCTATTAAAATCAAGGGTTTAGGATCAAGTACAGTTCCGTGTAAAATTAAAATATCCTTCACCTTTTTCTCAAATATGCATGAAGAATGTGCATGAAGGAAAGGTTCGTTTGTAGAAACCTTTTAGTCCCAAGTTCAGTGACAGAAGTTGGAAGAAAAACTTCCAGAAGCAGTGAATTTAGTTTATTTGCAATATTTTTCTGAATGTATTGTCATAAGGAATTTTATGAAAGCACAAGACGCATTTTTGAAATGTAATAAAAAATGTAACTCTTGAAAAATACTAAAACTAAAAATCATACAAGCTCCTAACTTTACAATATTAGCAAACACAAAAGCAAAATGATGAAGAACAATGTGAGTAGGTATTGCATGAATAACGCATAAGTAAGTAAGTAAAATGTGTACGTCTATTTTGTGCGTGGGTTTTAAAATATAGCCATATAATATGTATACGGATACTATATTTACATACTGTCGAGTTGAAAAAAGTTCAAGTTGGCATGGGTAGACTTGAGGGGGAAAGACAGTGGAGCCGCGAGTTGAGAAAAAGAAGAAGAAGAAGAAGAAAGAGACTAGACTAAAAGAAAAGGAGAGAGAGACAGGCAAGTTGACAAAAACAAGAATGAGATGTGAATGTGAATGAAGGGATTGTCTGAACGGATTTAGTCAAAGGTCTGTGAAGATTTAAACTCAAAGTGATTTAAATATACCTTGTGCATGAAAAGAATTCTTGATTAAATGGATGCAGTCGAACCAGAGACAATGCAAAAGAATAAAGGAGAGGGAAGAGCTAAATAGAATACGAATACGAATAATGAGAATGGGAATGAGACATGGTGTTCTGTTCCTGCTTGGTGCTGATACTATAGAGATACATAATACTGAGACTGGGACTAAAGCTGATGCAAACTCTGTGTAACACGAATATATAGTAGGTAGTATCATGTAATATAGTCTCAGTCGTGCTATAAAAAAACGAAAATGTCGGAAAAGAAAAGAAGAAGAGACGGTGACACACACACAAGATTCTTCTATTTCCGATCGTGAGTTTTACTCCAACTCCAGTTCAAACTCAAACTCAAACACTAACTTCAACTTGAACTAACGTCACATCACCCAGCATCACCATTGCAATTACTTAGCCATGCATAATAGAACACTGAACACGAAGACGACTCCTCACTCCTCACACACACAAAATATACACATCTACACTCATGATTTCATTTCATTCCTTTTGCCATTCCATTCCATTCGATCATGCTATTCTTTTCCCACAGACATGTAAGAACATACATATTATCATACATAGGTTTGGTCCACGTCTACATTTATACCTATAAATAAAGACAAAACTCGCCACCACGATTCACAATTCACGACAGCCTATGGCCGACCAAACCAATGCAAACTCATCATATAATATGCATGCACTGACGTACATTAATGAATAGTGTCAAACATACATACATACATATATGTATGCATGTAACAATCCAGGACCGCAAGGAATGACGAATGAAAGCGGAATCACATTCATCCCTGTGCAAACTCTTTCTCTCTCTAGATTTCGGTCTCTCGGTCTCTCTTGGTCTTGAATTTCGTCAGCCTTCGAGAGAAATAGAAAACTAAAACTCATCTTTTGTCTTCAGGTCTATCTGCGTGTTTATATACATATTATTGTCATGAAATGGAATCGCCGAGCATCTCTCACCACTCGCCCTCGACTTTTCTCTCACACCAACACCAACGAGCGAGGAATAGAAAATAGAACCAACTATGGAACTGTATACACATTATACATATGTACATATTATATGGCTGTATTTGCAGAGGTATCGAGAGTCTTTCGACAAGTCAATTGCTTCCGTCACAAAATCTCTATACACAATACATATTACACAAGTTTTACTTCAATATTACATACCCATATGACAGTTCCATATTCCATGTCTACATAATTTTAGTTTTCGCTAGAATTGCAGTTGTAGCTTTAGTTTCTCTTCCCTCCCACACGGAATCTAGCATCTATACTGACAGTGTTGATATTTTCTAGTAGTCTTCCGTCTATGCACCCACTGTACATCACTCAATGTAATTTTATACTTTAGACTGATATTTGTGATGTGACATGCATTGTACCTACAATTTCTTCAATACATTTTAATTTGAAATCCAGTATTTTCTTACATCCTTGTGTATATGAATATGAGTCTATACTCTACGCTGTTTGATATATAGCATTATATAGCATTAAAAATTAAGACAAGAATTTCGAATGGCTATATTGCATAAGATGACAACAAAATCCCATTCTTGTCTTGCTTCTGAATGATTGTGCTGCGTATACGTGTATACATTTGGATTTTGTACAAGTGTCGGAAGAAGAAGATGGAAGTGGAAGACAAAACAAAATAGACTGACAGAGAGATAGACATGCGAATATGAATATAGATATACATACTTTTGGTTTACACATGAAGGAATGGAGAATATAAATATGTAGATATATACATAGAATGGATGTGTATGTATGTATGTGGAGAATCTTTGGATGGATGGCTGGCGGAATGACTGGATGGATGGATGGATGTGTTCTATTCTATTCTGTTGTTGTGACTTGCACTTGAACATGGAGCATCTCATCTCAGTCTCACTCCCTCTCATTCGATCCTCTTGAGTCTTAAGCCAAGAGCCAACGAGACGAAACCGACTCGACTGCCTCTGATATTGTGGAGAATAGAGAGGAGGGAGAACAGAACAGAACAGAACAGAGCAGAATGGAACTGTGAATAGAGAAAAGGAACCAAAAGAGAATAGAAAAACGAGAAGAAGAAAAAGAATGAAGGCAGGATAAGGAAGGACTATCTATCTTCATGTTTGCACACACTCACACACAAACAGACAAGAGAGGACAGACGCACACGCTATATATGTAAGTATGCACTATAATATAATGTGTACTACATTGCATTGTATTGTAGTTGAATACTGACATTCAGGTTGAAGGTGTAAGTACATACATGAGTATATATACATTATACATGCATATGCAGCTATCGTGTATCGTATTTCAGGTCCCAATTTGTCTATAGAAAAATGTAGATGTGCAATATGCACATTAAAGCTCCCTCCCTTTCCTCCTCTTGATGACAATTCACTCTTCAAAGGCAAACGCTGAACCTTAAGCCAATGCCAGAGTCAAAGACATATACATTATACATACACAGATACAAAGAGAGAGAGAGAGAGAGAGAGAGAGAGAGAGAGAGAAAATGACAGAGAAATGAGAAAAGAAAGAAAGACATTCATCCATTGAAATTCCTCCTACTTTTTTCTTCCCGTCCTCCTTTTGATCATCATGGATAAGGAGATGGAACTTGATCCAAACGAACCAGCCAACCCAAAGGCTTCTGCCATGTCATCTCGTCCCTCTGTCACTCTCATGTGCTCTTTACTCCACACTCAAAATACTATCACACCACCAGCACAAGTACACGTATCTATAGACATGTAAGCACAGACAGCAGTTATATTTATCTACCATTTATAAAGTAAACTCGACGTGTCATAGTTTTGAACTAGAACTCCTCATTTAGATTTTAAAAATGAAAAAGTGTACAAAATCCACTATATTGGTGATAAAATTAGAGCCATGAAAGTATACAAAAAACAAAAAAATATAAGTAATGGAATATTTAGAGTCAATAAAGTCATTGGGCGAAGGGAGCGAGAAATGGGTCATGCTATTTATTTATTTATTCTCATGTTTCAATTTTCAACAATACAATATGACGATGCACTGTATTACAGTACACAAGGTACGCCTACAATTGAACTGGCTTATATTATGTACCTATAGTTTCACTACATTAGATTGGCTTGGTTTGTGCACCGCTTATAATATCATAATATCATAGTATTTACTTTGGTTGCACCCAAATTGTGGAGTAGGAGTGTAGAGAGACGGAAAGACTATGGCTGAAATTATAGGTTGTCCAGACAGTAGAGCAGGAGGAAGAGTTCCTCCAGGAGTATTCATTCATTCATTCATTCATTCATACATACACTCGAGGAGCTGATTGCCGGTGGTGTCGGCGTTAGAGTTGTAATTGTAATTGTAGCAGTAATACAGTAATTGTATGGTGTATCCCGACATACATTATTGCAACTCCCACAACCGACAGCTATATGTATCTAACCAAAACCAGTATATGTATAAGTATACCGGTAAAATTTTGTAGCTTGTAGCAAATATATTTAGTTGGCCCTGACAAAGGCAAAACCGTCCCAAAGGTGGGTAATATGTATTAAGCAGTAATAATGATTGTGTGGCAAAACAGAGTAGTCGATTGTCTAAACTATACACATAAGTACAATCTACAATATGTATATAAAATATGTATATAACTATACACTAAATTGAAAAAACGTCCACTCTGCTTGGTCATAATCTTGACTGTAGGAGAATTATAGGAGCACAAATCCAAAGTGAGAAATAAGTATAGTACAACATGGATAATATCACTTATTGTACTGGCTCTGCATTCTGTACTGTGTACATACATACGTTGAGGATAGAGGATGGAGGAGGATCGAGAGAAGAGGGGGAAGAGGAAGAGCGGAAAAGCACCAATTAATAGATTAGTGCAGGTGTTGATCTAAGCATTAGCCACGTTTAGATGATGCTCAGTCTGTTTGTACGAGCACCGGTATGTATCGCATCGTATCGTATTGTATTGTATAGTATAGTATCAACACTAGCATCAACATCAACAGATTGGACCAGCAGGCACAAGAACATGAAGAGAACCAACACTTTATTATTATACATACACACTCTAAAACTACATGCACTCTACACCATGTAATAATAATGTCCCGCCTGCTCTTCATTCTTTCTCCCTTCTTCATAACCGCGCCACAACCACCTCATTCATATTTGATCCGAAGGGTGTTCTAGAATACATACATGCATACATGCATACATACAACATCCAACCGAAGTTCGGATAATCGTGTTGGAAATATGAGCGAGTGCTTTTTTCACCTTTAACCCACTCTTTTTGTCATGAATACGATGGTACTGTATTATAAGGAAAATTAATAGGGCACACAATGCACAATGAACGAGGCATAGTGCACATGATGGGAAGCAAAGAGTAGAGTCAAGAGAGAATCAGACAGAGAAAGATACATAAAGATACATGCATGTGTAATGTGTATACGTATACATTATACAGTAATGAAAAGAAAGACAGCAGAGAGCCGTAGAGTGTCACACACAAGTTCCAGGGTGGATATTTCCTAATCCAGTAAATTAATAACGCTGGCTCTGAAATTCCAACTTCAAACCACAAAACAAAATACAAAATATGTTGTACATAATGTACAATGTACGTACACACTACACACACTGCATCTTCATCAGCAAGAGCATTATGTGATTTCATTACATTTCTCGGTTCTTTCCTACATCTACATTTGTTTGTGTATCCATGTATACCTAGTGTTATTTGGTATTTCGTATTGTCTGTCCTGTAATTCTGGAGATTCAGGAAGGTTCTCACCACCACTGGCTTTCTCGTCTCGTGTTGTGTTCCCTCTTTACTCTCGCTCAGCTTCTGCTTCCTCTTCATCTTGTTTGTTTGGGGCTTGAAGGCTTCCATGTGATTTTCCACTTTCGACGAGGCTTAGTCCGTCTTACTATAGATACACAGTACGTACATATTTACAGCATGCTGTACACTGCACACTTTAATGCGTACTGCATTAAATTTTTAATTCAGTCCCTTGTCCCATCACTGAGTAAATACTGATGTATGTATGTTTTCACCAAAGTACGAGTATTGTAGATTCTAAATTCTGACGAAGAGAAAGATAAAGAAAGAGAGAGAGTAACCAAAAACTCATTCAACTCATTCGCACGTTTCACTTTTTTCAAATGTTGACTCAGAGTTTAATACAGAGATTCCTATGTGTTTACTCATTTCTTTCTTTTAACTCTGGAATTGAAAATAATAACAACGGTTGTCAAATGTAAATAAGTATTTTTAACAGCAGCATCAGTCACCAATGTTAAATTATTTACGAGTTATTATTTACTCATCGAAATCCAAATTGTATACAATGTATGCATAAAATTAAAGGCTGAACATACAAATAGTAAAACTACCAACTAGTATTGAAATATACCAAACCTCTTTTCATTTTTTGAAGTATGGAAGAGCCCTTGATTTTCCCAGAAAATCTACAACTCTGTCAACTGGAAAATAAAGTACTAGATTTTTTAAAATATCTTTAAATACTTCCGTTTTCCAGTGTACTGAGATTAGATGTAGTTTCTCCGTACAAAATACATAACTGCACAAAGTAGAAAGTATGTAGACTCTAATTTCTATCTTTCTGCCTATGAATGTTATGAATGTATGTCTGTAAGTATGTATGCAATAGCATCTCTCAGCTGATCAAGGGGACGTATTTATGAGGAAATTTGGAACTCAATCAAGTCCGTTCCGAAAAATATAGTTTTATTTCCTCTCTTCCCCCATCCTCATTTTCTTTCTGGATCTATGTACATATCATCCATATGTATATAAGTTTGGAGAGATGCTGAGTTTGTAACCGAGAAAAAGGGAAAAGAGTATGAGAGGATGCTGATGGAAACATGTATTTTACTATTTCACAGAGGAAGATGGAAAATAGAAAAAATATACGACAACTGTATATATTCTAGCTAACATCTAGGTATCTTGTGCGAGACATTTTGGAAAGGAATCAACTTTGAACGTAAATTATTATCATTACCGGCGGTAAGAAAGTACTCAAGTTTACGATTCAATTATGAAGGAATCTTCCTCGTCGTCGTCTCTATTTCTCTCTCTCTCCCTAGATAAATAGATAGATGGCAAGCGACATGGAAAATGAGAAGGGGAAAGAGGCAAAACTAGATATAGATATAATATACATACACACTACACACAGACAGAGAAAAGCCAAAATGGAGTGACTACCTAAAAGAAATCAGAGAGAAAATATAAAAAAACGGGAAATCGATTTTGTGGTTTTTTATGCATTTTTTCTCATTTCCGTCCCAAAAATTTCTCTCTCAACAAGTCGTTAGTTGTCCTTGTCTTTCCCTTGGCTATATGTACATATACATAATATGTGTATTTATAGTATGTAGTATTTTTATATGTTTAGGTACATACCTATTTTACGCCGTAAAACATGCATGAGGTTCAGTCAGCACATTTTTTCTTGCATTTTTACCAATTCGGATCATTTTTTGTGCCATGCCTCGCTATAATTCACCTAATAAGATATCGCATAGCAAGATAGGATATGGGATAACAAGCTTCCCCATCAACGTCAATAAACAAATAATGTATATGTAGGTGTACGGTACGAATTATTATGCTCTTTTTTATTTTTCACATTATTAACGTGACTTCAAAATGTCAAAAAGGTATCACAATACACCCTGAGAGATCTAGACCAAATTTAATTTCAAGTTCTACTTCATAATTAAATTAATTAAAAACATTACACTGTCACCTTATTATTGTTGACATTCTACGTTAGCGCATGTAGCATATGTAAAACGTATAGAGTGTCGTTGACAAAATAATTGTAGATAATGACATACATACTTGTAATGTGCAAATGGAAAAGTGTGTATGGGTTTACTGTGAGTACGATCTGAAATTCCTCAAAACAAAAGAGGAAAGATTTGCTGCCACTGTTGATTTTGAGGGATGGAAAACTATACTTATAGGCTTATTATTATCCCGTCACACCAGACACCCAGCCCAACACCGAGAAAAAAGAAACAGAGTCGAGAGAGAGAGAGAGACAAAAATAAAAAATGGTAAACAGTACACAGGGAAAATACAAAGGAACGACGTTTAGCCTTCCCATTTCAACTCCCACCATCGGCTCCTACCAGTAACTAAATAGCTAATCACTAATCGCAATCACAATGACAATCACTGGAATAAAAGGCAAGTGCATATTATATGTATGTATATGTACAAAGTGGGTATGTAATATCCCTGCTGTATATTATAACACATATTATTATGTTTTATGCTTGCAGTCCTCTATCAGTCCAGACATTCATCCTTCGACGACTATAGCTCACTCATTGTCATTCTTGGAGTTTGACTGAAACGGAAATTTCACTCGTGCTCAAGTCAATCAAAGAGTCAGAGGTCATAATTTATACAATCATTCCAATTCGTTTCGTACGTAATACACTTCCAATCATATTCCACTACAAATATGTATGTGCATACATATACATACATTGTGTTTTCATAGATACACAATTACATTCTGTCGCTGATGACTCAAAGCTTCAACTTTCACACATACATAGCTAGCCCTATATTATTTTGACTTGACACTTGACAGCATTCACATTGATAATGATGAAACACAATTTTCTGTCACATACAACAGCCAATGTATGCATTATGTATATATGTATGTATGTGTTTGGCATTATTAATTATTAGCCATTGTGACAAGCTAAACGCAGTAATTCCTCTATTTTCATTCCCCACTTTGCAGCACAATCTTCCTGTTGAATCTCAAAAGTTGTGGGATAAAAATATGAGCAAATGTAAAAATTTTACTCTCATTTACCAACACTTTATTTTTTACTTCATTGTCTCCAAGTTAATCGTATAGTCAAAGTTAAAAGTAAAAACAACGGCAGCGTTTGAAAAAAATATGTAAAAGACTGTAATTTCTAATTTCATTATTAAAGCTAAAAGTTAAAATTCAGAGGGTAACAGTAAAAAACGATTGAAAAGGCTCTCCTTTGTTTTTGTAACTCTATTGTAGGTCCATCTACGTTTTTATACATACATACATCATGAACCTTTGAACAATTTGACGGTCCTTGGGTTTTTTTGTAGGACGATTGACGACCATCATACATAATATTAATAGCATGTTTATGCGTACGTATAAAACTGACCCGAACTTTTCAGTTTTAAAATTGAGTGAACAATAAAGAGGATATCGATTTTTAATTAGGTTTCAATCCCAATAACAGTGACAACGACAATGACGTTGAGTTTGACTTTGACAGAGTCGCAGCGGGTTCTTGTGTTTAGCGTTGGGGCAGTTGCAAAATTGCATTAGATCTATGTATGTATGCCCAGTGTACAATGTACATAATGCTTAGATACATGAACAGACATAGGAGTAACTTGCAAGGCGTCATCATACCATATGTACCATCACATTGTATTCACATACATACATATGGGCAAAAGGGGCCATGGAGAGAAAACTCACGAGTTGAATTCAGTTTAGTGGCCAATTTGTTGCATTAAAGATGGGTATACAATATACATTGTTCATTGAACATAGATGAATTGGACAGGTTCAGTTCCTGACCAGAGACCAAAGACCAGAATCAAAACCAAAGCCATACAATACATATGCATTCATATTGTATGAGACACGGAGGAGCGAGGGGTGAAACAAACTCCAGCCAACCAACAACTCAAATTCATCATCATGCAAATTGTTCCGATTCAAGAGCGTACCGAAATAGTACACAGTACATACATTATGTGTAGGGTGTATACAGTGTATACACGAGGAAAAAAGAGTACGTAAGTGTGTGTGCGGGACCAGAAGTCAATTTCGAGATTGATGAGTCCCCACACATCTCTTGCTCACTCCAGTGTGTCACACTCTATAGTCAATACATCATCTTGCTCCATTCCATCCTTCTTCTTCTTCTGCCACTTCTTCCTTCTAAATAGCCAACTTCCTATCATCCTCCAGCTCTCATCCTTGTCTACAGTTCAGCTGTACATTGCACATGCATTCATGTATTTAGCTTATTTAGATATAATGTATCCTTTGTATATATGTAAAGAGAAAGTGTTGCAGTCTCACAAGTTCATACAGTGAATGAACTCCCTCTTTCTCTCTCGTATACTGTAGATATGTATACTCACTCACTTTCCTTGTCTGTCATTTGAATTCGATTCGATTTGATATTCCATTTCATTCCGTCGTTTTCGGGCCCCTTAATAAAACTACATACCTAATTGATATATAACTTGTCCCTACATCCTATTGTGTTTCTCTGTACTGTGTAGTTGTCTCTTTTACATACGATGACGATGAAAATTGTATTG
Source organism: Sminthurinus bimaculatus (assembly GCA_034698285.1). NCBI lineage: Eukaryota > Metazoa > Arthropoda > Collembola > Symphypleona > Katiannidae > Sminthurinus > Sminthurinus bimaculatus. The sequence goes on along the minus strand of JAQIVE010001529.1, from coordinate 5,235 downwards.
TGCTGGGTGTAGAAAACGGATAGATGTCATAGATGCTTGGAAGTCATACATTTTAGGCACATACATCCTTACTGCTTATCCTTAGATAGATGATTCGAAGGAGAAGGACAGAAAAAGACTTTTCTGTCGTTCCTTTTCCCCATTTGCCCGCTCATCCATATCCATAGTCTATGTAAGTATACACACGGCAAACACGATATGAGAGTCCTTGTAGATCAGCAACAAAAATATTAGTCATAATTTTGCTCCGTATAATCCAATTCCCGACTCGATCCATACTCAACTCCATCTCAAACTCCAATTCCAACTTTAACTTCAACTTTGAACATCATGGTGATCATCAAATTCAAATCGTTTGAGGATCCTCTCGAGTTTTTCAGTTTGAGTTGGTTCGAGTTTGAATATATTTGACTAGTAGTTTGAGCCTTCACTACGTCTCTCGAGCCATACTGACGCTTTTACTTTGAGCTTGCTCTTTCTGTTCTCTTCCGTTTTTGTCGTCGATCTGAATTTTTAAAAGATGAATAAAAAGCGTATGCGACTCTCTCTCTCTCTCTCTCTTTCATCCACATATGGACAACAGAGAGAGAGAGATAGGGAGATAAAAAGGAAAGGGCCGGTTCGTTTGTTGACGCACAAAATATTGTGCAGTAAGTACAGTTGTTATAGGTGGTAAAAAAACTTCCCGACGGTAAAAGGGTCTCTTCATCTTCCTTAGTCTGTGTGCTTTGTTCTACCTAATCGCTTTGTAAATGCTCTCAACTCAACTTGCTTCAACCCCAAATTTTTTCCAATTAATATACATACATACAAATGAATACATATTGTAACTTTTTACTCTTTAACTTCGTTTAATTTTACCCCTTTATGAAATAACACATGTAGAATAATGTGGTTTTTTGTATTTTTAGTAGGTATGTCTAATAGTTTTTATTTGGTTCCTGGTTCTGATATGTTATAGTTTTTCTAAATTGATAGAATTTAATATTATGTCACTGGTTACATTGTAGTATATTCTCTGTCTTGGATGAAACAATCAAAAACTAAAGAAAACTTAGCACTCGCTCCGTCTTTTGTAGCCATAATTCATAGTTGAATTTCCGTGGAACTTGAACGGAACCCACCGCTGAAATGATGAAAAGGTCAGGCGTCCTGGTATAAAAACTGCCAGAGAGAGCCCTGAAACTGAAACAATTAAGTGATGGGCACTTGAGCCGAGAGGACGTACATCCTATTACATATAGTACACACATGCGTAAATTGTACATTGTACATTCTACCCGCTGTGATCTACATGGATTACATAAACTCAAGACACTTAAACCACACGAAGTTCCCTTTTTCCTTGAATCCAAACGCAACATTGACCATGCATCCAACCTCGGAAACAACTTGAACCCTTTCAACTTTCAACCCTTTCCCCAAGTCCTGTGAAGTTCAGGTTGAATTTGAGCGAGTTGAGTCCTCACTCTACGCTCTACACATTTACCATTTACACACATTACACATCCACCCCTGATGATGAACACTGAGCAAAGCAACTGCTGCGTGTTGTACAATGTAATGCAGTGATAAGAGCAACTGCTTAAAGTACAAGTGTAAAAAAGTCTTTTGTAAATACATATTGTAGCACAAAGGAAATAAATGTGTCACCTGTTGAAATAAATAAATAAATGCGTGTAAAGAGTCTTCACAGTGTGAAATCATCACATTTTACATTATTATTACATATTAGGGAATGAATGTATTGTACGTATGGATGTGCATAATGTACATACAGTATACAGCATTTTGTTAAGGTTGGTTCTATACATACATATTGATAATTATGATGTGCATGAAACACAAATAATAAAGAGTACATAAATACATTTGCGATTGCCTTTCCTTGGTCCATTCTCTGACAAAATTTCAAGGACCGATCGATTGACATAAAATAACTATACAAATAATGTATACGTAAGCATTTTCCATGTAGGTAATGCACATGTCATTTGTTACTAGCCTGGAGAAAAGAGGTGAAAAGCAAAGCAACGAAGAGAAAAGTGCGGTTTTGTGGTTTCTACGTCTACATATTGTATACGTATACATACTAGTATGTATAAATGTATATGCATGCATCCTGATTGCTGTACTCTGTATAAAATATAGACGTGAAAATGCATATTGTGTAAAACACGCGTTTTACATGATGAAACGGAGCATTTTGTTAGTTCTCTACACCGCAAAACTACAAAAGTCTCCATCAGCTCTCCTTTCTTCTTTTTTAATGAGTTTCCACCCTTTGTCAGGTGTAGAGGCGAGACGTGCGCTTTCATTTTCGCGAGAAAGCAGGATTTCAAGAGAGAGAGAGAGAGACAGAGAGAGAAAAGTCAGAAAACACAAAACTGCTCGAGTCGCATGTCGCACCACAACCGGCACCAAATAAAGGAGACGAAAAAACCACCACCTCCATCAACTTTCGACAAAGAGAAAGAGAGAGAGACAGGTAAAAAGAGGGAATACACTGTAAAGGAAAACAAAGATTTTCCATTGTCTCGAGCCTCGAGGAAATCCAAAGTAAGTCAAAACACGGACAGAATCATAATATAGTACACATAGTAGAATATAACTAGTATGTACATTGTACATTGTACATGCTATTATAAAAACATAACCGTGGTTTGGAAATCTAGCGAGAACTCGATCAATTGGGAGTTTGTATTAGTTTTAGTGACTTTTCGATGCATATATTCACTATTCACGCTCATCACATGTAAATGTGGAAAAGTAGAATGAATTTGTATGCTTCTATATAAACTTTCTCTCTTTCTTGTTCTTTCTCCTCCACGGATAAAACTCCTTACATGTGATCTTGTCACAAAAATCAAAAGGCAAATATCCTCTCGATACGTACATAATACATACATAAATATATGCATGCATAATGCATAAAAACATGTGCAGATTTAATGGAGTTTTGTTAGCAGCCCATATTGCACATCAGGAAATACACACGTACACAATTTGTTACATATTGTGTATGTAACAAATACGTATTGTGACAGTATGAAGCAATAACTTGTGAATGTATTTGTTTAGTGATCGACAAGGACAGGAGTTTTAGACTACATATAGTCTCCATGAAATACTTGCTCTATTTCTTCTAGGAAATAGGAAACTGGTAAAATATAATGGAAAATTGTATGTATTTAGATACCGCCTATGCTACACTCTATGCCTTTTTGTATTATTCTAATGATGCATAATCAGCGTTTCGAAAGGGTTTCACGTCTTCCAAGTAGTGTGTTAATATGCGTACGTACATAATACATATATATTGTACATTGTAATCTTTTCTATTGATAGATACCTTTCTTTTCACACGAATGAGTATACATTATACATGCATGTGCGTAATATGTACACAATTTTCATAATAGGCAGAAACAACAGAGTTTCTCCCCATCTATAAATGATTTGATTTGAATACATTATGTAGCATGTCCTCGTATGTTTCCTCACTTCCGCAGTCAACTTGAATGTTTGCTTGCTTTCTTGTACAGGGCTACAATTTTCTAAACTCCTACAAACATATGTACATGGATATAATACTACAATACATTGGCTGGACTATCTGCTTTGAAAATCTGGATACATTTTATGTTTATGTCATAGCTTACAGCACAGTTTAGCACACTCTTCTCCAATTTACATACATATGTATAGGAAGCCTGAAACAAAAAACCAAACACAAGGAATCGGAAAGAAACGTTTCTTCACGAGGTGAAAGAGTTTAAATTTTATCCACCAAAACTTAAAGTTCTACAACTATTGAAATAAATTAAAATATTTATCCCAAGTATACAGTGAACGCAAATGTGAACGCGTAAAGTAGTCTATTTATGCACACATGGATATCCATTATCTTTACTTAATACGGTAACACGTATACATATGCATATACATTTTAGAGCTTAGACATATTTACTGCACTGCATATAATACATAGCAAGCAAGTACTCGGAGGAAAATTAACTAGTTCTCCTTCTTTCTTTTCTTTTTTCATGTCTCTCCCGATCATATTTAATTCTATTTCTTCCAGGCCCATGTACCCGCAATGTAATGTTTAACACGCAAGTTGGGCAGCTATATAGATGTGATAAAGCATTTGTATTTTTTTGTATTTCAGTCGACTATTTTTATTTTAATATACTCTTACTCTTACAATTTAGCAGTAAATTTCAGCAAAAAATATCAACACTTTGCACTTTTCTTAAAAAAGTAGAAAAAAAATGTTTTTAAGAAAATGGTTTGCGGGTGAATGATAGTCGAAAAAAGCAGAAATCACTGTTTGAATCAACAAAATGCTGGTGGCTCAAAACAACCAGATGATCACCAAACCTCCATAATACCGATATTTCATATACCTAAGCAACAATTTACATTCAGCAATGTGTGAGTGTAGTGTGTAGGCAAAGACAGTGAGAGCTTGTGAAGACCACCAATAGATTTATACTCAAGTACATATGAATACATGTACATACATATGTATATTATACAGGCGTGTAAAACAGAGAAACTAAGTTGGAGTTGAGTGACGAATGAAATCAGATTGGTCCGAGTAGTCGCCGTACATCTACGTGTAAGTAGTTTTCCTCATTGTCGGAGTCAATATATACATATTTTCCATGCATACAAATACACGTTTAATATACATAATACATAATATGTATACATAAACGAATTTGCAAAAGCATGTAGGCGTTCTCTGTGTGACAGAATAAAGTGTAAACCACACACACACACTGTTCAATAAACATGGAAATACATACATTACATATATATGTACGTTTCTGTACGAAACAAATGGATGGTGGATGGCTAGATATGGCAAGGAATATGAAAATGTACATGTGTGTGTGTATGCATTGCAGACGGAGGAGGAAGAAAGAGCTGAAATAGATTGTCAACGTGATAAAACAAGAACAAGCTAAACCTGTACTGCATAAACGTGTGGATTCTCTCGGGTGTGTGTGCACTTTGTACATATATATATATGTACATATGGAGAAAATAGGGAACCTCTCGCTGTGTGTATAAAGTACATAAATGCATACAATACATACGTGTTTGCAAGGACATGGAGAAAGATAAAATTGGAAAAAGGGGCAACTCTCACTCTTTCTCTTGCTGTTGTCACCGACATCGTATATAAAATATATCTATGCATGTATACATGATGCGGAGGACGAG